>JACGWL010000675.1:0-152514 GCA_034509725.1 Sesamum angolense
GTGTGTGCTAATTTTAGTCTTAGTTCCTCACTATTATGTAGAGTACATTCTAATTATTCATAATTGTTGTTAGAAATGTAATGGGTTAATCCAATTTACTCTATATATGATATTGAAAATGAGTAAATTACCTATATGAGAAAACAAATAGCAATTTACCTATTTGTATTTTTTTTTTTAAAGTGAAGCGATTTTAAGGGAGGTAAATTACTTCATTCTAAAAAGGGATAATTATACTCACCTCCCGTAAAATTTGATATAATTACATACAGACCCTATGTAATTTGAAAAATTACATCTAGCACCCATGATCTTTCGTTAGTCAAAGTTCACTAAATTTGTTAATATTAACAAAATTAAACGCTATTTGGCCTTTATATTAAATTAAAAAATTAAGGTTTCGAAATTCTAAATTCTTGAATACGAATCTCAATGGATACATATAATTAACGACTTCGTACATTATTTTATTAACACAGCAAATCTGAAAGAAAGAAAGAACGACAAGAACAAATAGTAAATCACTGTGCCGTGGACGAGACCACTGCCTTGAAAGCAAAAATTCGGCATGACCGAGGTGCAATCGTTAGCAGCCGGATTGCTTCCCAAAGTTAACACAGATATCTCTCCTGCACACGTGCACTCGTGGCGGAGAGTCGGAATAGCAATATAATAACACTCAGAAATTTGGAGGAAAAAACAGAGTAGGAAGAGGAGAAAACGAGAGCTGAAAGTTGTGTGTTAAATGAGGATCAACCGAGGACTATTTATAGATGGATAGTCCTCGGTTGAGTAGAGAAATGTGCAACAAAAACCCCCACATCCGAATGCTGAAAATCAGCACCTGCAGCAACAAAAAATGGATAGGGAGAAGACATGGTCAAGTTTGTTCAATGGCTGGAAAATCCGATTTTGTAGAACAAAAATTGTCCAAAAAATATTAAAATCCCGTTGCCCAGCCCGCCCGGACCGGGACGGACGGGCGGGCGCGCGTGTGGCTATTTCTTCAAAATCCACCTTACCACACTTTCAATGCAATGCACAAAGGGAGAATATAAAAACAATAGTTTTGTGGCTTTTCAAAGCAATGTGGGACAAGGATGGTGTAGAAAACAAAGGCAAAGTTAGACATTCCCAACATTCCCCCAAGAATGACTAACTAGTTAAAACGGGATGATTTTACTGAGTGAGTTTGGAGTATACTTAAGCATTAATGTCTTGCGATTGAATTAATGCGTAGTGAGGTGAGGCAACAACTTAACCAAACGAAAAGTGAATATAAGTCTTGAACTTTCGATGGCTTGGGTTGAGACCCCCACAACACGTATAGTTTCCTTAGAATTTCTTGCTATTCCGCGATAGATCCACAGCGCTATTAAAGGCCATACGCTTAGTACCTTGAGTTCTGATGAATGCTCTAGAAAGAAAACTCTCTTTTCTTTCATAGAAGGCGGCCCACCTTCACATTCATCTTGATAACCCCATCAAGTCCAAACAGACCACTCAACATTTTGAGCTATGGAGTTATTATCCTGATTCATAGTTGGTCAGGATCATCCATCAAGTCCCATTCTGGGACCACCCAACACTGGGCTATGGATCTAGGTGTAGTTATCACCATATTTCACAATTCCAAGGGCTTCAGTCCCATTGCCCTTGAAGTTTCTTGGATAATTCTCCTTGTCAATCCCTTTGTGAGAGGATCAGCCAAGTTCCTTTCGGATCTTACATAATCCAAGGAGATTATACCGTTCTTCAATAGTTCCTTTACGCACTATGTCTGAGGCGTATGTGTCTTCTTTTGCCATTGTATGCATAATTCTTGGCAATCCCTATAGCAGCCTGCGAGTCACAGTGCAGAGAAACTGGCGCAGTGGAACCCCACAAGGGTATGTCGCCTATCAAGTTCCTCAACCACTCAGCTTCTTGACCTGCTAATTCAAGAGCAATAAACTCAGATTCCATGGTGGAGCGAGCAATACATGTTTGTTTGGCAGATTTCCAAGATATTGCTCCACCACCTAAGGTAAAACATAACCACTAGTAGAACTGACTTCATCGTTGTCAGTTACCCAGTTTGCATCACAAAATCCTTCAAGTACACCTGGGTATTTATTAAAATATAAACACAAGTTAATAGTCCCTTTTAGATATTTCAACAAGCGACGAAGTGCAAACCAATGTTCTTTATTCGGATTATGAGTATAACGACTCAATCTACTAACCGCATAAGCTATGTCAGGTCTTGTGTAGTTCATGAGAAACATTACACTTCCTATAATTTTTGCATATTCAGCTTGTGACACACCATCACCATTATTCTTTTTAAGACATATGCTGGGGTCATAGGGAGTTCTGACAGGTATTTCCTCATGACAGTTAAACCTTTTCAAAATTTTCTCTATATAGTGAGATTGACATAATGAAAATCCATTTTCAGTTTTCCTAATCTTGACACCTAGGATCACATCTGCTTCACCTAGATCTTTCATGTCAAACTGTGAACTTAGGAATTTTTTGGTTTCATTAATGACTTGTAAGTTGGAACCAAATATGAGCATGTCATCAACATACAGACATATAATCACACAATCACACCCAAACAATTTAGTATATACACAGGTGTCAGATGCATTTGTTTTGAAACCATTTGATGACAGTGTACTATCAAATTTCTCATACCATTGTTTGGGAGCTTGCTTAAGGCCATATAAAGATTTTCTAAGTTTACATACTTTACTCTCTAGCCCTGGGACCACGAATCCTTCAGGTTGTTCCATGTAAATTTCTTCTTCTAGGTCTCCATTTAGAAATGCAGTTTTTACATCCATTTGATGTATCATTAAGTCATTGATGGCTGAGAGTGCAATCAAGGCTCTAATTGTTGCTATTTTAGTTACTGGGGAATATGTGTCGAAGTAGTCTATTCCCTTCTTTTGAGTGTATCTACAACAACTAGTCTCGCCTTGAACTTATCTATGGACCCATCCGGTTTAATCTTTTTCTTAAAGATCCATTTGCATTTGATAGGTTTACTCCCTACAGGCAAATCCTCTAGATCCCAAGTGTGATTAGTCATGATAGAGTCTAGTTCGTTTTTAATGGCTTCTTTCCAAAAACTAGAGTCTATAGAAGTTATAGCTTCTACATATGTTTTAGGATCTTCATCCACTAAGAATGCTGAGACAAACTGTTCGTCTATTCTATTTGGATCTTCAGTCAAGAATGAAGTTAAGAAGTCTGGTCCAAAGCTACGTTCAGTTTTTTGTCTCTTACTCCTTCTAATTTCAACCACATTTTCCATAGAAGAATTTGATGAAGAGTCGAATTTGTTTAAGGAAGCTATTTGATTGTCAAGTTCCTTATTAAGAGGAAATATTAATTCAAAGAATTCAGCATCTCTAGACTCACAGATAGAATTATCATGCAGACTCATAAATCTATATGCAGCACTGTTTTGAGCATAACCAATAAATACACAATCAAAGGTTTTAGTACCAATGTCAGTCTTTCTATGTTCAGGATAAGCAACTTTAGCCAAACACCCCCACACTTTTAGGAAATTAAGGTTAGGAGTATAGCCTTTCCATAGTTCGTAAGGTGTTTTGTCAATTTTTTATGAGGGACTCTATTAAGAATATAGCAGGCAGACAATACCGCTTCCCCCACATATTTTCAGGCATACCCGAACTTAACAACATGGCATTCATCATTTCTTTTAATGTTCTATTTTTCCTTTCTGCTACGCCATTTTGTTGAGGTGTGTAAGGTGCACTAGTTTCATGAATAATACCATTATTCTCACAAAATCTTTTAAGGAAATTAGTGCCGTATTCGCCGCCTCTATCGGACCTAAGTCTTTTAATCTTTTTATCAAGTTGATTTTCAACTTCAGCTTTATATTTCAAAAACATTTCACTTGCTTCATCTTTACTCCTTAAAAGATAGATTTTTGTATATCTAGAGTAGTCATCAACAAAAGATATATAATATTTCTTACCACCTTTGCTAAGTGTATTTTTTGAAATCTGCCAAATCTGAATGAATAAGCTCAAGTAATGTTGTGCTTTTATGAGTTATGGGTTTGAAAGGTTTCTTTACAAATTTTGCTTCTACACAGACTGAACATTTAGCACATTCACTAGCATCAAGAGTATTTATAATATTCATATGTTTCAGTCTTTTAATGGAAGCATAATTAACATGTCCTAGTCTACCATGCCAAATATTGATAGACTCAACCAAATAAGCAGAATTCAAAGAATTTTTATTAGAAATAGTAGAAACAGTGTTTAGAACAAACAGTCCATCAGACAGGTATCCTTTTCCTATAAAGTCACCATTTCTGGAGATTATCACCTTATCAGATTCTAGCACTATTTTTAATCCAACCTTATTGAGAAGACTACCGGAAATAAGGTTTCTACGCAGAGAAGGCACATACAGTACATCAAGTAAAGCAAGAATTTTTCCAGAAGTAAGTTTAAAGAGAACCTTTCCTTTTCCCATTACTCCGGCTGTGGCTGAGTTGCCCATAAACACGCATTCTCCATCTGATGCTTCATGAAATTCATGAAAAAGCTCTTTGTTCGCGCAGAAATGTTTGGAGGCCCCTGTGTCCAAGATCCAGTCCACCTTATTCTCCACCAAGTTTGCCTCCACGACTACTGCTGCAATTATTTCTTCGGTTTCGGCAAGATTGAGTTGAGGATTCTGTTTTGGATTGGTCTTCTGTTGGTCCTTTCGTTGGTAGCACTGATAAGCTTTGTGTCCTGTCTTTCCACAACAATAGCATTGACATTTGTTCTTTTGGATTTTTCCATCGTTTCCTTTGTGCGATTTCTGTTGCACATTCTTCTTGAATTTCTGACCTTTGCGTTGAAATCTGTCTTTAGAAGAATCAGAAGGTTCAACTAAGTTAGCCTTAATAGAAAAGGAAGAGTTAGAAATTTCCTTATCTTTCAACCGGTTTGCCTCCTCTGTCCTCATGTGACTGATTAGTTCTTGAAGCGTCAGGTCCCTCTTCTTGTGTTTGAGGTGGTTTCTGTAGTCATTCCATGAAGGAGGAAATTTTTCGAGCAAGACGTTGGCTTGTAAGATTTCACACATTTTCATGTCCTCGTTGAGAACGTCTGCAACTATGTTTTCGTACTCATGGACTTGATCCATGATTGACTTACCATCCACGATTTGGAACTGCAGCCACTTCCCAACGACGTACTTTTTCCTCCATGCATCATCACCTCCATATCTGGATTCTAACGTGCTCCAAATCGTCCTCGCACTTTTGTGGTTGACGAAGAGGTCGAACAGAGTATTGGTCATGTAATTCAGGAGATGACCTCTTACCGTTCTGTTGTCCTTTTCATATTTTGCTTTTAGTTCATCCTCCCTTGTGGAACTGTCCGTCAGAGAGGTGGTGATAATTGTAGTAGATGTATCCGTCGTCTGAGTGGTAATTTCCGGTGGATCTGTGAACAGTACATAATCCACCTCTAGTTGTTCGAAGAAAATGAGCAGCTTCTGGGACCAACGTTTGAAATTGGTGCCATCCAAAGGTTCCATTTTCGACAGATCAGGAAGTGTTCTCGTCATCGAAATCGCCATTTCAGATTTTACAGGAATAATGAAAGCAACTAGGAATAAATTAAATCTGCAGGCTATCAGAATTCCTATACGAGCAGAATATAAATTTCTGATACGAATTATGTGCTAAGATTTTTTGCTTTCAAATTGTTAACACAGCAAATCTGAAAGAAAGAAAGAACGACAAGAACAAATAGTAAATCACTGTGCCGTGGACGAGACCTCTGCCTTGAAAGCAAAAATTCGACGTGACCGAGGTGCAATCGTTAGCAGCCGGATTGCTTCCCAAGGTTAACACAGATATCTCTCCTGCACACGTGCACTCGTGGTGGAGAGTCGGAATAGCAATATAATAACACTCAGAAATTTGGAGGAAAAACAGAGTAGGAAGAGGAGAAAACGAGAGCTGAAAGTTGTGTGTTAAATGAGGATCAACCGAGGACTATTTATAGATGGAGAGTCCTCGGTTGAGTAGAGAAATGTGCAACAAAAACCCCCACATCCGAATGCTGAAAATCAGCACCTGCAGCAACAAAAAATGGATAGGGAGAAGACATGGTCAAGTTTGTTCAATGGCTGGAAAATCCGATTTTGTAGAACAAAAATTGTCCAAAAAATATTAAAATCCCGTTGCCCTACCCCGCCCGGACCGGGACGGGATGGGCGGGCGCGCGCGTGTGGCTATTTCTTCAAAATCCACCTTACCACACTTTCAATGCAATGCACAAAGGGAGAATTATAAAAATAATAGTTTTGTGGCTTTTCAAAGCAATGTGGGACAAGGATGGTGTAGAAAACAAAGGCAAAGTTAGACATTCCCAACAATTTTATGATCATTTTTTTTTTTCTTTATTAAGTAATACAGAACAATAATTTTCTGTTCATTTTATTAAAAAATAAACAAATAAAAGAATGCCATTGGTCAAACTGTTTAGAAAAATATCTTCCACTTGTTCATTATCACGTTGTTTTTCGTATATAATATGGTCCACCTTCTCACAAAAACAACCTTAATATTATTCCTAATCATGATCAAAATTTTGACTAACTCCTTTTTTTTTTTTTTTTTATTTCTTACACATTTGAGAGACGCACTAGTTGTCAACTCCTTACGTTTCCATCTTCTCAATATTATAATCTCCGCCCATCATGGGGGCCGGTGCGGCGGATAAACGTCGCTTGATGGAAAAAAAGTATTAAATTTAATTGACAACCAAGAAAAAAAAAAAAGATAATTACACTCTCTTATATGAGGTGTGGTATAATTATACATAAACTTCCTATAAATATAATTATAAATAAATTTTCTATAATTTGTAAAGCTACATCTAGCATTCTGAGGTTTGCCTCCGCTAATTGAAATTCACCAAATTTGTTGATATTAATAAAAATATCAGAAAAAAATATATATATGTTAACTTTTGATGGACTTATTACTGACTTATTGAAGGTCAAATAAATCTTTTTATGAGCAAGTTATCGTCATAAGTTTCACGCGTTAATACATTTGAGGAGGTATATTTTCACCATTATAAGGGTAGTTTAATCCTGAAAAAAATTGTTGGACCTGCGATAAGTCCGTAATCAATCAACTGAGGTAAATATTAATTTTTATTCAACTTTTTTATTAATATCAGCAAATTCAGTGAATTTTGACTAACAGATGAACTTATTAGCAAACCTTAGGGGTGTTATTAAATGTAATTTTTCGAACCACAAAAAATTTATGTATAATTACATATAATTTTAAAAAAAAGAAGAGCACAATTATCCCCAAAAAATAATTAGGTCAAAGATTATCATGTTTTTAAATAATTGTGTACTTTTATAGGAAAATCATTGTAATCATGGAATAGAAAAACATATCGCATTTGAGGGATTTGTGGCTTTGAGGTTTTCACCACACAAAATGGAGTTGTGGAGTGCGCATTAAGCATTTGTGGGTTTGGGATGAATCAAATCCCACTAATTGTTAACATGGGATATTCATCTTTTTTCTAGTATCATTATTATGTTTTACGTGTGTGTCTTTAATTGTTTTTTCAAAACATATAATTAAATATATTTATTAAATTTTATGTGTGAAGTTGAGTTTTTTTTTTTTTTTTTTTTACGAAAAAAATTAAGAAAAATAATTTTAAATAACTTCATAATGAATAAATTTGGCATCCGTTATAATATTGTTAAATATAACTTAAAATGAGAATTGGAGAATTTAAAAAAATTATAATATAAAATTATCCAAACAAGTACAACGAATTTAATATTATAAATCACTATGAGAAAATAAATTATTTCCTACATTATAATAACCATGAGAAAAAAAATATTATGGTAAATCAATATTATCCAGCACAACATTCAAATAAAATTGAAAAAATTTAAATTTTTTTCACGATTAATGAATAATATCAAAAATAATATTTCTTTTAGTAGATTAATTATTACAAAAAATAATATTACTTTTAGTAAATAAACATTTTTTATTTTTTTATTTTTTCCCTTGCCATCAAGAGATTGTGAACTGAAAATTAATATATGTCTGGTAATCTCACTTGCTTTGCTTTTATTTATGCTCTCCTACGGTGATGTATAATATATATTTCTCCCAAAGTTACTATTTTTTTTAATAAAAATGCATAATTCTTTGAAAATAAATCGTCCTAGACTTGGATTTTTTGTGATCTTGAACTAGCTTGCTTCCACGCAACTCATTCAAAGATAAAGAAGAATGCAGCTAGCTTTCATGATTAATTAATATTATTAGTATAAAATATGGAGTATTTCCCACATTATAAATAAATATTACTTAAAAATTATGATACTTAATCGATATTTTTTATTATAGTCAAACAAAATCAAGAACAAAACTTAGGTATTAACCTTAGTTAATTAATTAATATTTATCACGAGTTTAGGTATAGCCGGAACATTCGTCATGATTTTTAATTAGCTAATGTTTTGATAATATGATGGAGAAGAAGCAATAAAAAAAAAATGAGAATAATTGAAGAACTCGTCTCCAATATTCTAAGAAATCGAGATTGGAAAAAAAAAGTACTTTATTTCTTAACGGATATCCACAATAGAGTTGTGGATGTTTAAAAGAAAGAGTTATAACCTAAGCTAAACATGCCTCAAACGAGCTAAATTTTAGACAATCTAAAATAAAATATGAAATTCAACCCACATATGAGGCCGAGGACAACTATAAAAAAAAATGAAAATTAACTGAAGTCAACTCAGAAATGAGAAAATTTAAAAAGAAACATTGGAGAGTAGTTGAAATGATGGAATTTCACACAAATGACGGCCCCTCATGTCAAATATTGTCAGATATGGATAGATTCTCATGGAAAAGACTATCGAAACGATAAAAAATGGCCTTGTAACTCGTCCTAAATCAGAAGTTATGATCGTTTGAAATTTCACTCTCAACCTACGCACTTAAAACACTATGCTTTCGACTTCATCGATGGAAGAGATCCCTGATGGGTGTCGAGACCACCAAAAATAATATATTCCTACTGGCACTCTTGTAGGAGTGATGAGTAGGGTCGAATCCTCAGGGACTGGGTCTTAGTTTATTTCTTCAAAATATAAAATAAAAAATGAGGGGAGTTTGGATTTTGTCGAACAATAAAAACACAAAGATAATTAGAGTGAATTAATATGGAAGGGGGGTTTTTTCGGTTAAAGTCTAGTTCATGCTTAATTCCATTAGTCGATCATTGATGCAAAAATGACAATCATCAAAAAGAATAGATTAGTTATAGTCGTTGGTACGACCTAACGACCTTACCTTTCCTTACCTTGTCGTTAGCCAAGGAACGTCCGTTGGCTAATTCCCTAATCAATAAACAACCCTCGGAACGTCCATAGGATTTAATTTATCAATAGCATTAGAAATTAGAAAGGCCTAATCCTAACCAATAAATTCCAACGAGGATTTATTTAGATTAGATCATGCATTCCCCATAACACAACTTAACCACTTCCACATGGCTAATCATGCTACGTTGCTACTAGTTATCAAACTAAACAAACAATTACGGATTTGTGAAGTTCGATTAGCTAAGGAAACTATCTTGACAACGAATAATTGGCCACATCATTCATAAATCAGAAGTTTGTAATTAAAGCACAGAGAATAGCATGAATACCAATTTTAATGATTGTATTAAACATAAATTAGACCTCACAACTACTCTAGGAATCAAGCAATCACATGACTTTAACCGAAAAATAAAAGATTTAGCCTAACATGCTAATGGAAGAACACACTAAAAAGTGGTATTCCATTAGCAATTCGGCACAAGTAGAGGAATGTAGAAGGAGAAAAATAATTAGAACTAAAAGATGAACAATAAAATATTATATTAAAGCATAAGATCAAAATATATGAGATATCATTTTAGAGGTGTGAGGTGCCTCCTATTTATACTAATAGCACCTCACGAACCTGGATACAAAAGAGGGTAGGTTCGAAATCATTCCCAAAAAGGTTAACATTTAACCAATCCCTTACATATATGCTAACTTTCCATTCTGAAATTCTATCAAAATCAATCAGTATAAGTCAGCAAACATTCTTTCCTTCTAGCAAAATCCGCCTTTCTTTATTTTTGGCAAGGTTGACTGCGGCATTAAGCGTGGGCACGCTTAGTCGTATCTGCAAGACTGTCACAATCCGTCTTTCTTCCTTCAATTGTCTTCAAATGCCCTTTTTAGCTTCATCTTGTCATCTTTACTTCTCATCATACCTTATGTGCTGAAAATGCAATAAAGTATATGATTTAGAAGTATTTTAGTCCCAAAATAAGGCATTATTACCATAAAAATATGACAAATTGTGCACTCATCAAATACCCCCACACTTAGACTTTTGCTAGTCCTCGAGCAAAATCAGAATTATTTTAGCATCTAAAATTCTCTTCATGATCAAATACACTCAAAACAAGTTGGAACTATGTGCAAAGCAAATGACATATCCATGAAAAAGATGACTCAATATGCCTTAGAACGAGTTTCTACACAATAACTATCATCAAAGATCAATCATACAAAACTAATGGACTATTCCTCTCATCTTTCCAAACTCTCAAGTGTATATGGTTCAAGTGTTTCCCTCGATACTTGCTGTAACAATGTTTCACCATAAGCTTGCTTATACACCATATCTCCATCACTTTGAAATATGCACACATAAGGATCAAAAGGTCTTTTATTTTGGTTGTAATGGGGCTTTGGTTTAGGGGTAGGAATCTATAGATAATGAGGTTAAATTCCAAATCTCAATTAGAGCATCAAGAAATCGAGTGAATGTCAAATTAAAGCTCTTAAGAGTAGCATTCCCATTCCCCAAACACTTTTTGATAACTTCTTGAACTATGCCATATTGCTTTCTTTTTGAAGAGATTTTTCTTTTCTTTTTCTTTTCTTTTTTTTTTTTTCATCATCATTTTTTCTTTTTTTTGTGGCAAAGATATTGCTTTCTTTTGCCATATTTTTCTTTTCTTTTCTTTTTCTTTCTCTCTTTTTCGCAATAGGCATAGGACAAGGTAGTAGTGCTAGCTCCCATATAAAACCACAACAATACCCCCACACTCATTTTGAGGCATATCATTTTGAGTACAAAAGACCACAACTTTCAAACAATTTGCCTCGTTCTTTTGGAATAAACACCTTCTTTTCTTTAATGCTCTAATGATTTTTGAAAATGTCAAAAGGAGGAGTTTAAAGAACGACGGAATAGGTTCATATTTGATGGTTTTTATCAACAAAATAAGGCTAAAAAGGCTCAAGTGGTTTTACTAAGGTCAAAATGTAGTGTGGTAGTCTAATTAGGCTAAAAGTGGTTTTAATCCTATTGCCTTTATCATGTCCAAATGCATGCACATTTATGTGACCTCGACGTGGTTCAAAGCAAGTTCTAGGAAGACAAAGTCACAGAAGCATTTCACTCTCAAGAAAGAATGGAATTTTCACAGATGTTTTAGGCTCAAAATCTCACACGGGTTGTTTTAGTCCACTAATTTCGTACAAAAAGATTTTCGACTCAAGTTTTTTGTAGTAAAAATAGGTTTTTAAGCTATGAATCATCTAGAACATGAAAGTGCATTCTTTTCACACACAATGCCTTCAAGTCAAGAGCGGTTTAAAAATGAGAAAGAATTTTTCGAGCTAAAATAAACTTCAAAATTTTCTCAAGGTTCATCAAATCAATCATAATTTTTCACAAATCCCACAAAAAGATTATCCACATCCATCCAACACTTCCATCAAAGAATACCCAAATTTCAGCAAAAAGACCACCAAGTTATGAACACATAAACACACCCCCACACTTAAAGTCCACATTGCCCTCAATGTGGATGTTAACATGTAACCCAAAGAAGGAATAAAAATTAAGAAAGTGAAGAAAACGTCCCTGGTTGCATGTCTTGGAGTGGTCAAGGCGTCGGTGGTCGCCGGGGCGTCAGCGGCGGAAACAGGTTGTATCGGAGGAAGCGACGGCTGCAGCTGGTTTGCCGGCGGCGTTGGTGGGTTATGGTATTGGTACATCGGCCGATGCTTTTTGGAGGATGGGAGTTGTGGTTTCTTCACCTAGAAAAGGAAGAGGATTAGGGAGATTTAGGAAACAATTTTGACCTAGTTCCCTTTTTTGAATTTTCGAATTTTCAAATTTTTTTTATATATAATAAGAATATACGTATATAAGCAAGAGTGGTGTCGAAAACAGATTACTTTGTTCCACTAAGCATGGGCACGCTTAGTGGAAGCAAGTAGTCTGTTCCAAGCAGGATGGTTTAACAGATTAGGACGAGTCACTAAGCGTGGGCACGCTTAAAGGGGACAACAAATCTGTTAAAACTGGAGGTTTTGACAGATTTGGACGAATCCTTAGACGTGGGCACACTTCGCGAAACTCAATATGACCACAACACTCAAATGAAATAAAATAACAAAAATGAAAGGATAGAAGAATCATGGGTTGTCTCCCATTTAGCGCCTTTCTTTAACGTCTTAGGCTAGACGTTGTTGTGCCTCAACTTGAATAAGTTGGGCATTCTGAGTCCACTTCTTTCATGTAGTACTTCCAGAGATGGCGTGGACCTATGAAAACTTTGATGTTCATAAGAGAATTCTTCATCGAACTTATTTTATCATGGAACGCTTTATTCTTATAAGTTCTTGGACCATAGGTGAGGTCTTTGTTGATTTTTGCCAAAAACGCACTATCACCATCAAACTTAGCATTTACTTGCACCAAAGGATCAACGCCCATGTTTTCTTCTTCCATTGGCATGGGACTTTCTTCCAATGTAAGCTTTATGTAATCCTTATCGTCGATTGCTGGAAATTTCTGTACAAAAGGGTCAAAAGCATCCACAAAAAGAACAGTTGGTATATCACTGGGGTATCTCATGGAATAAAAAATATTAAACCTTATTATTTCACCATCAAACTCCATGGTGAGGGTACCAGCGTGTACATCAATCTTCGTTCTAGCTGTTTTGAGAAATGGTCTCCCTAGCAAGATTGACGTGGAATTTGGGGAATTATCTTCCCTCATGTCCAACACGTAGAAATCTGCTAGGAAAACCAACTCGTTTACCTGTACTAGAACGTCTTCTAGGACTCCTTCGGGTAGACAACGGATCGGTCTGCGAGCTGCATGACAACCCCTGTTTCTTTCAAAGGACCAACATGTAAAGACTCAAAAATGGTAAGAGGCATTACGTTAATTGAAGCTCCTAGATCACACATAGCCCTTTTTATACCAATGAGACCAATTTTACATGGAATGGAAAAAGTACCTGGGTCCTTACATTTGGGAGGTAGTTTTCGTTGGAGGATCGCAGACACGTTTTCTCTCCATACTTACCCGTTCGTTCCCTTTGAGCTTACCCTTGCTGGTGCATAGTTCCTTGAGAAACCTTGCGTAGCGGGGTATCTGTTTGATAGCGTCGAGCAAAGGGATGTTGACTTCTACCTTGCGAAAAGTTTCAAGGATCTCTTTTGCTTCTTCATCCTTCTTGGATTTGGCGAACCTTTCTGGAAATGGGGGTCTAGTCACCAACACTTTAGGATTGTCTTCCTTGGTTTTGTCATCTTGATCTTGTGGTATCTCAACCTCTTTTTCTGGCTTTCTCTTCTGAGCGTGCCGCGCTTAGTGCCATTTCTGTGTTTCTTGCAATTCTTTTCCACTGCGAAGGACAATAGCACTAGCGTTCTGTTTAGGGTTAATAACAGTTTGAGAGGGCAGCTTACCTTGGGATTCCAACTTACTAACGGATGATGCCAGCTGACTCATTTGAGACTCCAGATTCTGAATACTCGTTTGCATGCTAAGTTGGAATTGCTGAACACTTTGTTGCAATTGCTGAATTTGCTGTTGGGTGTTCTGCTGAATTTGCTGAGTGTTAGAAATGAGTGATTTCATCATATCTTCAAGATGCGTACCTTGCTTAGGATTAGACGGTGGCGGCATAGGTGGTCTGTATTGAGGCCTCTGAAAATTCTGCGATTGTGCATCATAACTCAAGTTCGGGTGATCCTTCCACCCGGGGTTGTAGGTGTTGGAGAATGGATCATACCTCCTCTGCTGCTGTCCGGAAAATCCTCCTATAGTGTTACCATGTTCGGTAGGCCCCTCTTGAAGTGTTGGGCACATATCAGTGACGTGTGCCGGTGAGGTGCATATACCACATGCTTTCACATGTTGAGTTCTTTCTACTGCAAGCTTTTTAACAAGAGAAGTAAGCTCATTTAATCGATCATCAAAAGCAGCTATACTTACCTCGTTAGTCTTCCTTGTTGGGTCATCGTATCTAGTCCCAAACTGCTGCGTATTAGATGCCATGATGGAAATCAAGTTTCGTGCTTCGGTAGGAGTCTTGTTGAACAGTGCTCCTCCACTGGCTGCGTCGATCAATTTTCTGTCCATACTTGATAGTCCTTCATAGAAGTACTGGATCAACAGATGATCTGAAATCTGATGGTGGGGACAACTCTTGACCAACTCGTTGAATCTTCCCCAATACTCAAAGAGACTTTCACCTGCAAATTGGCGAATTCCACTTATCTCCTTGCGGATTGTCGTAGCTCGCGAGGCAGGGAAATATTTCTCAAGGAATCGTCTCTTGAGGTCGTTCCAAGTTGTGACGGATCCCGAAGGTAGGAAATATAGCCAGTCTTTCGCTTGATCGGCAAGAGAGAAAGGGAATGCTCTTAATTTGATCTGTTCTTCGGTGACCCCTTGTGGTCGCATACCGGAGCAGACCACATGAAATTCCTTCAAATGCTTATGCGGATCTTCACCTGCAAGACCGTGAAAAGTAGGAAGTAAGTGAATCAAACCAGACTTTAGTTCAAAATTTACCTCTAAATTCGGGTATTCAATGCACAACGGCTGCTGGTTCAGATCGGGTGAAGTCATATCATTGATCGTTCTTTCGGGGACTATAGCCATGACTTCTTCTTCAGATTCTCCTGAGGACTCTCCAAATTCCAGCGTTATATCTTTTCCGTCCTCGTATGAAGTTGATGCCTCCTCAGTATGTTGCTTGGTTTCCCGATGAAGTCTTCGTGCAGTTTTTTCGATCTCGAGGTCGAATGTAAGTTCACCTGTACGAGAAGACCTTGGCATCAATAATGAAAGATAACAAAGAAGAAATTAACTAACAAAACGCCAGTCCCCGGCAACGGCGCCAAAATTTGATGGGTGTCGAGACCACCAAAAATAATATATTCCTACTGGCACTCTTGTAGGAGTGATGAGTAGGGTCGAATACTCAGGGACTGGGTCTTAGTTTATTTCTTCAAAATATAAAATAAAAAATGAGGGGAGTTTGGATTTTGTCGAACAATAAAAACACAAAGTTAATTAGAGTGAATTAATATGGAAGGGGGGCTTTTTCGATTAAAGTCTAGTTCATGCTTGATTCCATTAGTCGATCATTGATGCAAAAATGACAATCGTTAAAAAGAATAGATTAGTTATAGTCGTTGGTACACCTAACAACCTTACCTTTCCTTACCTTGTCGTTAGCCAAGGAACGTCCGTTGGCCAGTTCCCTAATCAATAAACAACCCTCGGAACGTCCATAGGATTTAATTTATCAATAGCATTAGAAATTAGAAAGGCCTAATCCTAATCAACAAATTCCAACGAGAATTTATTTAGATTAGATCATGCATTCCCCATAACACAACTTAACCACTTCCACATGGCTAATCATGCTACGTTGCTACTAGTTATCAAACTAAACAAACAATTACGGATTTGTGAAGTTCGATTAGCTAAGCAAACTATCTTGACAACGAATAATTGGCTACATCATTCATAAATCAGAAGTTTGTAATTAAAGCACAGAGAATAGCATGAATACCAATTTTAATGATTGTATTAAACATAAATTAGACCTCACAACTACTCTAGGAATCAAGCAATCACATGACTTTAACCGAAAAATAAAAGATTTAGCCTAACATGCTAATGGAAGAACACACTAAAAAGTGGTATTCCATTAGCAATTCGGCACAAGTAGAGGAATGTAGAAGGAGAAAAATAATTAGAACTAAAAGATGAACAATAAAATATTATATTAAAGCATAAGATCAAAATATATGAGATATCGTTTTAGAGGTGTGAGGTGCCTCCTATTTATACTAATAGCACCTCACGAACCTGGATACAAAAGAGGGTAGGTTCAAAATCATTCCCAAAAAGGTTAAAAGGAGGAGTTTAAAGAACGACGGAATAGGTTCATATTTGATGGTTTTTATCAACAAAATAAGGCTAAAAAGGCTCAAGTGGTTTTACTAAGGTCAAAATGTAGTGTGGTAGTCTAATTAGGCTAAAAGTGGTTTTAATCCTATTGCCTTTATCATGTCCAAATGCATGCACATTTATGTGATGGGTGTCGAGACCACCAAAAATAATATATTCCTACTGGCACTCTTGTAGGAGTGATGAGTAGGGTCGAATCCTCAGGGACTGGGTCTTAGTTTATTCTTCAAAATATAAAATAAAAAATGAGGGGAGTTTGGATTTTGTCGAACAATAAAAACACAAAGTTAATTAGAGTGAATTAATATGGAAGGGGGGCTTTTTCGGTTAAAGTCTAGTTCATGCTTGATTCCATTAGTCGATCATTGATGCAAAAATGACAATCGTTAAAAAGAATAGATTAGTTATAGTCGTTGGTACGACCTAACAACCTTACCTTTCCTTACCTTGTCGTTAGCCAAGGAACGTCCGTTGGTCAGTTCCCTAATCAATAAACAACCCTCGGAACATCCATAGGATTTAATTTATCAATAGCATTAGAAATTAGAAAGGCCTAATCCTAACCAACAAATTCCAACGAGGATTTATTTAGATTAGATCATGTATTCCCCATAACACAACTTAACCACTTCCACATGGCTAATCATGCTACGTTGCTACTAGTTATCAAACTAAACAAACAATTACGGATTTGTGAAGTTCGATTAGCTAAGCAAACTATCTTGACAACGAATAATTGGCCACATCATTCATAAATCAGAAGTTTGTAATTAAAGCACAGAGAATAGCATGAATACCAATTTTAATGATTATATTAAACATAAATTAGACCTCACAACTACTCTAGGAATCAAGCAATCACATGACTTTAATCGAAAAATAAAAGATTTAGCCTAACATGCTAATGGAAGAACACACTAAAAAGTGGTATTCCATTAGCAATTCGGCACAAGTAGAGGAATGTAGAAGGAGAAAAATAATTAGAACTAAAAGATGAACAATAAAATATTATATTAAAGCATAAGATCAAAATATATGAGATATCGTTTTAGAGGTGTAAGGTTCCTCCTATTTATACTAATAGCACCTCACGAACCTGGATACAAAAGAGGGTAGGTTCAAATCATTCCCAAAAAGGTTAACATTTAACCAATCCCTTACATATATGCTAACTTTCCATTCTGAAATTCTATCAAAATCAATCAGTATAAGTCAGCAAACATTCTTTCCTTCTAGCAAAATCCGCCTTTCTTTATTTTGGCAAGGTTGACTGCGGCATTAAGCGGGGGCACGCTTAGTCGTATCTGCAAGACTGTCACAATCCGTCTTTCTTCCTTCAATTGTCTTCAAATGCCCTTTTTAGCTTCATCTTGTCATCTTTACTTCTCATCATACCTTATGTGCTGAAAATGCAATAAAGTATATGATTTAGAAGTATTTTAGTCCCAATATAAGGCATTATTACCATAAAAATATGACAAATTGTGCACTCATCAATCCCAGAATGTTGCTCTACATCATTTACCAGCAGAAACAACAGTTGGTATGTGGTTGTTGCGCAACCATGTTAATTAGCATTTTTTATGATTATATATATATATATACACACACACACACACACTAGCTGTGATGGCACGCCGTTCCTGCGTGCATATAATAAATAATTTTTCATATTATAAATAAGAGCAAAATATACAAATCAATACATGACATTAAAAAAGAAAACTAATTTATTAGTTAATGTATAATTTAGAAAGTGAAATGAGTTAGTTATCTTATTATTTGAAGGGCATTTTTGACTTTATAAAAAATTGGTGCGGCGGTGTTACTAACCACCGTTTGTGAGTGTGGATATATATATATATATACTAGCCATTGTGGCACGCAATTCCTGCGTGCATATAAATAATTTTTTATATTTTAAAATATATTATAAATAAGAGCAAAATAAACAAATCAATATATAACATTAAAAAGAAAATAAAATAAAATAAAACTAATTTATTAGTTATGAATAATTTGGAAAGTTGAATTAGTTGGCTATCTTATTAGTTGAAGGGCATTTTTTTACTTTATAAAAAATTGGTGTGGCGGTGTCACTAACCGCCGTTTGTGAGTATGAAACCCCTTTCTTTTTTATATTAGTATAGATATATATACATATATATAATCATGACAATTAATTATAACAAATTATCATATTTCTTGTAGCATATCCAGCCCAAAGGCACCTTTTTTTTTTTTTTTTTTTGTTTTGGATAAAATTACATTGACACCTTTGATGTTAGACCAAATTACACGAATATCTATAGTTGTAATTATAATTATAAATTCAGTGGTGTAGCTATAACTGCATAATTCATTGAATATAGATTGTCATGGACTTGAATTTTTCTAGTCTTAAACTAGTCCGTGTACAGATGAACAGAACAAAAAAAAAAAAAAAGGGAAGTAATCTATACAATTCGAAGTAACTACTATCTAAAAATTATGATAAATCAATACTTTATATTATGGCTAAATGAAATCAATAACAAATCTTAGAACAATAGTTTATTAATATTTATTATGAATTAAAATATTTGTTATGATTTTTAACTGACTAAAGTTTTGGTTTTACTATTGAGAGAAGCAATAAAAAAATGAGAGAATAATTGTAGAAGTCATCTCCAATATTCTAAAAAGTAAAAGAAAAATTAAAGAAAAGGTGATTTATTTCTAAATAAATCTATTATGGGTATTTAAAAGAAATAGTTCCAATCTAATACTATAAAAATTGAGTTTTTGTTACCTATAAATGACCACGGTTAATTCATAATAAATTAATATTATTAATTACGATTAAATAAAATCAAAACAAAAATTTAAATTTATTATGATTAATCAATATTCGTCATGGTTTTAGCCGTTGACAGAACATTTGCTATGTTTTTAGCCATGGCTAATGCTTTGGCTACATTTATAAAAACAATGGTCAATGGCCGTTGCGAAGACGTGATTAATTTGTATATTTTCCAAATTATCTTCTTTTGACTATAGTAATTAATCGTAATAAAAAAATTAAAAATTTTCAAGTGTAAGCTAAACACGCCTCAAGCAGGTTAAGTTTTGAACCATTTCAGAAATATATGAAATCCAACCCACATGTATGGTCCAAACGATAACTATTAAAAAATTATAAAAATTAATTAAGGCCAACAAAAAATAAAAAATTTAAAGAAATGTTTGACAGTGGTTAAAACGGATTATTTCATTTTTCATACCCAAAGTATGATTTTTTCAGTTTTAATACCCTTGGTTTCCAAGTCATTAGACTTAGTACCCAAAGTTTTTAAATTTTATCTACAGTACCCTCCGTTATGTTGACCGTTAAAACTAACGGTCAACCTAATTTTAGAGAAAAAATTAGGGGGAAATTTGTCTATGTAAGGGCAATTTTGGCTTTCAACTAATTCAACACACAAAAAATTATTTTAATTTCATAATTGAGGACAATAATTTAATATATATATATATATATATAATCCAATTTCTATTAAAAAAACCAATTTTACTGAATAAGGCACTTTTTTTTCTTGGTCACAACGAAAATATTGTCATACTCTATTTATCGAAGGCTTATACTATAATTTTTTATACTTTTGTTTTCATTATTTTAATAATTTTTTTTTACTATTTTGTGACTAGTGAAATAGAAAATTTTAATAAATTTATAAATAAAATTCTCTCAGCAAAAAATAATAATTAAAATATATTTTTATTTTGTTTTACAAACAATGGTATAATATATAAGAGTATGGATATGCAATTTTATTTGACTTAAAAGTACATTAACACCTTTGAGTGGCTTATTTAATTTTTTTCTCTTTTTATTTTTCGTGAACAATACTAGTGGTGATTAAACATAAGACTCTGTTAGGTTTTTTAAATTATTATTAGGCGATTATCTCTACATTACTCCGCATTTAGCATGCATTTTTATTTATTTCATAATGATTTCAATTGGGAGGATATTTGAATTGCTATTTCCATAACGATTTGAATTATTTTCTTTAATAGAAATTAGGTTATTCTTTTTTCACATTATTGTCCTCAATTATAAAATAAAAATTAAAATAGAAATTTTTGGTGTGTTGTATAAAATGGCAGCCAAACATGCCCTTATATAGACAAAATTCCGCCTAAATTTTCCTCCATAATTGGGTTGACCATTTGTTTTAACGGTCAACCTAACGGATGGTACTCAGGCGGATGAAAATTAAAAATTTTGGGTACCAAATTTGATGACTTAAAAATCTGGTGTACTAAAACTAAAAAAGGGATATGCTTTGGGTACGAAAAATTAAATTATCCCGTGGTTAAAACGATGGAATTTCAAACAATGATGGCCGCTCACAGCAAAGTTGGTCAAGGACTGGTTAGGTTTTCATTAAAACGATATGAAAATCACCATGTAACTCCCCAAAATAAAAAATTATGGGTGTGTGAAGTTTCACCGTCAAATAACACACTTAAAAGTACTATGCTTTCAACTTCTATTGAACCTTCCCAAATTGCATTGGCTTCCTATTCTATATCATCTTACATTTAAAGACAACTATTATATGATCATTGTATAATCATAATTAATTAATATTTATTTTTTATTTTTAATTATGATAATTAATTGTAATAATATATCATATTTCTTTTAGTATATCCAGTCCACCTTTTTTTTAGTGGATCAGTTACATAAATTATATATAATTCACAATCATATATATTTTAGGGATAATTACACTTTCTTCCCCTTAGGTTTAGTGTAATTACACGTAAACTCTCCGTGGCTTGAAAAATTACATCTAGCACCCCTGAGATTTGCTTTAATCAAATAAATAAGTCCTTTTATTAGTCAAAATTTATCAAATTTGTTGATACTAACAAAAAAATAAATAAAAATTTATATTTACCCTCAATTGACTTATTACTGACTTATTGCAGATCAAATAATTTTTTTTACTAAACTACCCTTATAACAATTAAAATATATATCATCACACGCATTAATACGTGAAAACGTATTACGATAATTTGATCATAAAAGTATGTATTTGACCTAAAATAAATTAATAATAAGTCAATTAAAGGTAAATATATTTTTTAATTTTTTTATTAATATCAGCAAATTCGATGACTAATGAAAAGACTTATTTGTCAGATGGAAGCAAACCTCATGGTGCTAGATATAAATTTTCAAACCACCAAGGATCTACGTGTAATTACACCAAACATAAGAAGAGGAGAGTGTAATTATTCTTATATATTCTAATAGTTAACAATAATTAATTAATAATTGTTATTAAAACAAAAAAATCTATAATAATTTGAGAACTCAATTTGAATTAGATAAATGCTATAATGCACGGATACTTCGAAAAATCGCCTGGTGCAGTGTCCGACACGTGTCGGACACGGACACGGCTCGGACACGCCTCGGACATGTGTCGGACACGGCTCTAGCGTGTCCGAAAATAAAAAAAAATAAAAAAAAAGGGACACGGTGTCGGACACACGGACACTTTAGGGGTCATTTTACAATTTCAAAAAGTTTTGGGTAAAAATTCTAGAGATTGCAAATTTCTCGCTTGATGAACCAGAGTTGGAGTCTGTTCTATTTGATGAAATTACTGAAAATCTAAAAGATGATCATGATAATTTATACTCATTTGGATGACTATAAATTTGGATGATTTAACTGATTTTATATGTATTTTGGTTATAAACTTATATGTAAGACATCATTATATTATGCTTTATTTTGATATTTTTATATTGCATATATTAGTTTTATGAGAAATTAAGTGTATATATATAATAAAAAATATATTATTTATAGCCGTGTCCGTGCCGTGTCGTGTCCTACTTTTTTTAAATTTTCCATGTCGCCGTGTCCGTATCGTGTCGTATCGTGTCCGTGTCGCCGTGTCCGTGTCTATGCATAATAGGATAAATGATAGGGGCGACTCTTGGACGTTATAAGGCGCATGTTGGGGCCGACAAGGTAGCCGTTATTTAATGCTAATTTATTGTCTTTGTCGTAATATAATGTGTTAATTATTAAAAACACAGTTGACGTTGACTTTGTTAATGCACGCCAACAATTCTGTGGGCGACCTGAAAACTGACATTTATGACAACGCCAATTACTTATTATTATAATTATTAGTGTGCGCGGCATATCAAAATTTATATAGGATTAATTAAATATTGTAATATAATTATTATATTTTTAAATTATATATTTTAAATAAATAAATATAAATAAAAAATAGAGAAATAGGAAAAAAAACATGAAAGTTGTGAGGAAAAAATAGAGGTTGAGAAAAAAAAATGACTGAAATAATTTAAAAAAATAGAAAATAACATGCCAAAAAAGGGAGAGACACCAAATAGATGCTTTCCCTTAATAATATTGAATAGATTAGGGATCATTACACTCTACTCTCATGAGATCTCGTATAGTTACGCGCAGATCTCCTATGTGACGTATTTGTTAGACGAATGCAAACTTTAAATGTGCTAAATGTAATTTTACACACCATAAAGGATCTAATGTAATTACACGAAACCTCATAGGATGAGAGTGTAATTATCCCTAGTTATTAATGTAATTTAGTCGAGCGTGCTTACAAATTCTTAAAATAAATAACTATTTGTTTATTGTTGAAAGTTATATTTAAAAAAAGATTTCTTACGTTAAAGGATAAATTACTCCGACACCCTTTGAGATTGGATCAAAATATACAAATATTTTTTATTTTTTATAAAATTACAGCTACATTCCTGGGGCTACAGTTATAATCATAATTGTACTTTTTATTTAAAAACAAAACTTAAACAAATCCTATAAAAAAATATTACGCTCACACCCTTTAGAAGATATAGCTACAATTTTACAAAATATATGAGGTATTTATGTAATTTGATCTGATTTTAATAAATATTAATATAATTTATTTTAAAATAAATTAATTTATTAAATTTTATCGCTTGATAAAATTATAAAATATTAAATGATTTTCTCGATTTCTAATTCAATGTCCGTACGCAAGTGGAAATCCCTATCCACCGAACATTTGTTGTATTTTTCAAGTTGAAAAAAGATATATGTATGTAGTGGGTAAAAAAAAGATTAATATATCTTTGGATATAATTATTTCAATGTCTTGTGGTTGTTATGATTAATTATCATAATTAATAATAAATAATTATTGATCGTGATATTTTTACCATAAATCTTAAATGTGGCAAATAATTTGTTCATAGCGAAAAAAATTAATTTTTTGGATCAATTCTATTTAACCATGACTAATAATGGTTATTTTCCACAATTTTTAATCATAACCATTAATATTGTTGTAAATAGAATTTTTTTTCTAGTGTAAGTTTTCGAAATTATATTATTAGCATTGAAGAAAAAGAAAAAGAACTAGCAAAGAAAAAATAATTTTTATTTTTTTCGTAATAATAAATTTTACTATTCTAATAGTAGTAATTGTTTTGTAAAAGTTGTTATTAGAAAGAAATAGTGACAAAAGGTTGTGCATAAGCTTGTTACTGTAGATATGTTACTAATTATTTATAATACAATTTTATACATAAGTCATGTCACTTAATAATTAGGGATAATTACAATTCTCTCCCATGAGATTTAATGTAATTACACATAGACCATATATGATTTGAAAATTACATGTAGTACGCCAACGGTTTACATCTAGTAACATCTGTTAGTTAAAAAACTGAATCTATTGATATTAACAAAAAAACGAATGAACATTGATATTTACACTCGATTGACTTATTACTAACTTATTGCATGTCAAATAATTTTTTTGGACTAAACTACGCTTATAACGGTGAAGATATACTTCCACATGCATTAACACGTGGAAATGTATGAGGGTAATTTGGTGTTGAAAATATTTATTTGACATGCAATAAGTCAGTAAAAAATCACTAAAAAGTCAATATTTGACATGAAAATAGATATTTTTACATACAATAACGAAAAATTGCATCTTACGTCCCACAATTGTTAGCCTGTAATTTTGATCTCATGTTTTTTAACTCACCACTTTGCATCACATTACTCCTAAAAACTTATAAATTTAATCACAAACCTTAATTCAGTTAAATTTTCAATGGAAACAATTTCAATTCCCTTCAAGACTTTATGTAGCGCGTATCATTTATGTGTTGTTTTCTTGAAAATATCAACGAAATTAAGACTTGTGACTGTTGCAAGCTTATGAAATACAATATGTTAAAAAATAAATGAGACGAAAATTACAAAATAGCATCATAAAGTGCAATTTTTCCACATCCTATCACTCTCAAGAACATCACAAGATGATTAGTAACGAAAGTTTGATGGGTACTGCGTTGTCAGTTATGTTTGTTAAGAAGTAGGGTTTCCACGTTATCGTTTAAGGTTGCGTACGTTCACATTCTTGTGGAAGTTTCACAGCTGTTGCACTTCCTCTATTCATCAATCATCCTTCTCTTGCCTCCAATAATGTCCTTTAAAATTTTCCTTTGCATCATCTTCTTACACTATCGAAAATTCTTGTCGGGATCTAATTCGATTAAGTCTAAATTAATCATAGAAAAAATAATCAATTATAAAGTAAACATATCACACTTACTCTATATTTGGATTGATTCGACCAAATCAGGTCTGGATAAAAATTTTCCTATACACCAATGTTTTTAAAATTGGTTCGGACCCAAAGATTCGACCTAGAACCGATCATGTATCTGAGTTGGTTCATAGGGCCAAAAACGATGCAAATCAGTAAAAATTTGTGACGCAAGAACCGATAAAAAATCAATTTTGGCCTTATTTTTTCAGTGAAATATAAAATTTTTATGGCTCAAGCTTTTTCGTACTTATGATCGAAAATGTTTAAATTTATCTTAATACTTTTTCAATGTGGGACAATAAACCTGGTTTAAATTTTTCCATACCTATAGCTTAAAATGCTTAAATTTGGCTTATTTTTTCAATAATAAGATGCTTTTTTATATTTATAGTATAAGATGCTTAAGTCTGGCTTATATTTTTTCAATGTAGGACTTAAACTTGGCTTAAATTTTTCCGTATTTATATTCTAAATTGCTTAAGTTTAGCTTAAAATTTTCTAACGTGGGACAATGAGCCACTTCTAGGTTTTTTCTTTCCTTCTTCTTTATCTACTTCTTTCTACTTTTATCCAAGCTTCTCAATCTTTTTGAACTTTTTTTTTAAATAAATTATTTTTTTTGAAAAATTATGAAGGTACCAAATGCTACCTCTATTTGATTTAAAATGGAAACCAACAAAGGTTACTAACCACAACTGCATAACGACAGTTAGTTGTTGTTAACATTTGCTACAGCTAAATTTGTGGCAAATGTTTTGGCCAAAAGATAAAATCATAGTGAATGTTGATTAGTCGTAGTTAAAAAGTTAAATTTTTATACAGATTTTATTTGACAGTTATAAATAGTATTGATTTATAATGATTTTTAAATTTTAGTTATTTATAATATAATATATATATATATATATATATATATATATATATAATATATATATTTTGCAGTGATAGGAATATTTTCAATAATTTAACTTAAGAGTTAGATGAAGACACCTTAAACAAAAAAGGGTCTTTTTTTTTTTTTTTTACACTCAACACCCCAATCATTGTGTTTTGTAGCATGCTGCCTATTTTTTCACTTTTCAGCAAATAATAAGAAAATATTTCGATTGCGTGAACACATATGCTTTAGGGTGAACTTATTGCCGGGTAAATTTATAATTTCATACTTCAATTTAAAAGAAAGATAAAAAATTGTTCATTTATAGCTTATATATGTTTTTGAATTATTCAAATTAAGTCCATTTAAGCCATACCTTGTAAGTTTTTTCTAATCAACTTTTTGCAATTTATTGGCAAAAGTGTATGTATCGATTTTTTTTCCCCTAAACACTCAAACTTCAGTCTTTTTTTGACTTTTCAGTTTTGTTTTCAATCATTCTCAAATTCTATTACAACTGAGATTACAATGTTCTTTACAATTTATTCTTATTATAAAAATAGAAGCTATTGCAAACATACAGTTGCGAAATTAAATTGTGGATGAAATTGAGAATAGTATATGATTATTACACATTAATAGCTTATATAAAAAAAGATGAGAAAAACTTAAATATTAACATAAATACAATCAATAATTATATAAATTTAGAAAATTTTATTTTGTTATTTTATGGTTCAATTTTATTAGTGATAAGAATTATATGAATAGTTAGTTAAAAACAAAATTAAGTATAAAGTTGTTTTTACAGACAAATGATAATACTGGCGACTTCATTAGCACAAAAAAATATGCTTTGTAACTATAGTTGTATTGTTATTAATTATTATACGTCGCTAATTTTAAGTAACGACAATTCATAATATTTTTTGGAATTATTTAAATTATATATTGGTAAATAAAATTTATTGTCATCTAATTCATATATGTACTAGTAATTATTTCAATTTTTTCAGTAACATTTTGTACTAATATTATCTTTAATAAAATTATTAGGAGACTTAGGAGATTTTCGAGCAAAAACCCTCTAATTATTTAATCGATCTCGTGCTTTGGGAGAATAAAAAATTAGAACGAAAAAAACAATTTGAAGGATATGATTTGAAAAAAATAAGAAGGTCCGAATAATAAAATCCACAATATAAGTCATATAGTCATATAGTCATACGTAACGAGTTGGAATTTGGGAAACACAGACAGGGATGCGCATTTCCCATAATAACAAAATAGAAAAAATCGTATTTTTTGTCTCATATATTAAGTTTATTTTTAATTTAGTCTTATATGTTAGACTTTTTTATGTTTGGTCCAATTTATAAGACTTTTTTCACATTTAGTCTCATTTGTTTTAAAAAAATCTCAATATTAGTCCCAAATTACTTTTTCATCCAACTTTTAAAGGAAAAGTGACGTAAATTGGATGAAAAAATGATGTTTTCAATAAAAATTGGATGAAAAAGTGACTTGGGACTAACATTGAAAACTTTTATAACATATGGGACTAAATGTGAGAAAAATCTAATAAATGAGACTAAATTGAAAATGAGCCTATTATATGAGACCAAAAATACATTTTTCCCTCCTGAAATATATGTATAGGATGAATCACACCAAATTTTGGAAAAAAAAATAATTATTTTCTACAAAATAAAACTCTATAATTTAAAAATTATGGTAAACATCAATACTATTTAGACAAAATTGATGCAAAAAAAAAAAAAGTTTTGACCACAGTTAAGTAGCATTCGCTATAATTTTACTTATAACCACAATATTTGCCCACATTTTTTAATTGTAGGAATTTTTTTTTTGGCTCAATTGTAGATACAATGATTTATAGCGGTTGTACAATTGTGGTTAATTAACTAATATCATGCATGATTTTTTTATAGTTAATTATGAAAATCAACTGTAGTGAAACACTATACTTTTTAATGCCAACACAATCATTAATACAAGGGAAATTACCCCTTCCTATTTTTGAGGTTTGAGAAATTATATCTAGGAGATAGTTACACTCATCTCTCTTGAGATTTAATATAATTATACGTAGGTCCTCTGTAGTTTGAAAATTTTGCATTTAGTTCCTTGAAGTTTACTTCCGTCTAACAAATAAATCTATCAATTAGTCAAAATTAATCGAATTTGCTGATATTAACGAAAGATACAAAACCCTATTATAAGCAAATTTAGTGAATTTTGATTATTAGATGGAATTATTTGTTAGACAAAAGCACAACTCAATGGTACTAGATGTAATTTCTCAAACTATAAGGGGTTTATGTGTAATTACACCAAGTTTTTAGGAGAGGGGAATGTAATTATCTCTATATCTAGTATCCCTAATATATGTTTTTGTTTAACAAATAAATCCATCTATTAGTTAAATTCACCGAGTTTGCTTATATTAGAATTTTTTTTGAATAAAAATGCATATTTATCCCGATCGACTTGCTGACTTTATAATGGTGAAAATATACCTCATTACATATATTAGTGTGTGAAGATATATAAATGCAATTTGATCAGAAAAAGATTCGTTTGACTTGTAATAAGTCAGTTGTAACTCAATCAATAATAAATATGAATTTTCTTTCAATTTTTTTTTTTACTAATATCAACAAATTAATTGAATTTAAAAAAAATAAATGTATTTATTAAATGGGTATAAATACTAAGAATATTAAATTTAATTTTCTAAATCACCAAAAAATCTACTTATAATTATACAAACCTCTGGAAATAACGAAATAATTATCCTACAAAAGAATCAAACTCACAAAGCATATAGGATGACTGCACCTTTATATGGTAGCACTGACAAGTCAATAAATGTGAACGATGACCGTCTGACTTAGGATTCTGAGAAATAAACTCAGAACGTAGGGTGGGATTGTCAACACAAAAGCTAGTGGAAATTCTTGACCCTTGATTTGTTGTAAGCAATGAGGGATAAAACAGAAGAAGGGAAAATTAAATTTTCGCCCCATAACGTGTTCATAATTTCATTTTGGTCCTATTAACTTGCAATTATTTTACAATTTGTCTCGCAATTTATTTTTTCCATCCAAACCCATTCTTTTTCTTGGCTACAACAAAAATCTATTGCATTTCCACCATAAAAGACCATTACACCCTCATCCCGTATATAGATTTTACATCCTCATTTATTCTATTTTTTTTATTTTTATTTCATATTTTTCACCGTTTTATTTTTGGTTTCTTTTATCTTTTTTCCTACCTAGTCATCCAACCGAACCCCAGCTTGTCGCATACCACCCCAGGATGATATTCAGATGTGTAGCGACTAGCGATTTGAAAAAGAAAAATTAAAAATATAAAATATAAAAGGATGTTTTAGTCCTTTTGTTGGAGGATCCAATTAATTATAGTCGAAAATCGAGCATTAATGAACAAAAATGCCCAAAATAAAAAGACTTGTGTATTAAATTGGAGAATAGTGAAATAATTAATATTAATGGGACCAAAACGAAACTAGAAATAAATCAGGGACCAAAATGGAAAATTTGTCAAGAAACAAAGAAGCCACACGTGCCAACACAAGAAAGCTTTGACCAAGTGAATTTCACTAACGTTCAGAGTATTCACCACCCCCACTCTGATCTTGCCAACTCGGACACGCCCCACACCCGATCCACGTGGCGAGATCAGAAAGGCAAAGAAACCCAGGCATGTGGGCCTGGTATCGGAATATGCTCTCCAAGATTCGGGCAGAATTGCAGTTAAATACGGAACCCTCACCCCCTCACTTCCCTCCACACTCACTCTCTCTCTCCTCTTTCTCTCTCTTCAAATTCATCTTCTCTCACTCCTCATCTTTTCTTTTTTTTTTCCCCATTATTTCTCTGACGTTCATACGTAAATACATGCGAACAAAGGTTTCGAATCCTCATACGATCATCGCACGTTCACGCAGCTGCTGTCTTGTCCGTCGAGCTCTGTGAAAAAGCTCATCACGTCCGAGGTAAGATTTATTATCAAATCTCATGTATTTTATTTATTTTTTGAATAATTACGTGCAAATTCTTGAATGGAAAGGGTCTGTCATTCTCGGTTCATTCAAGACTATTGGATAATTTACAGCCCGACGGAACGACGGGAAATATTGATTTTGTTATTAAGAATGGATCGAGTGTGTTGCATTCGATTTCAGTGTGTAACTCTACACGTTTTTTTTCATGCATTATTATTGTTATTTGGTAATGGTTATTCGAAATTTGTGGTGAAGAAATGGAGTTCTAAAAATGTTCTTAGATCTTCTTGGAAAAGGGGTTTTATGAGAAAATTTTTGTTGGAGAAAATGTCAAATTTTTTCCTATTTTGGGATTTTTGTTTAAGGGATATGTATATTGTTTTTAATGTATGAAAAAATTTAATAATTTTACTTTTTAAGTAATTTTTTTAGTTCCTTATTTTATTATCATGTGATTTTGGGTTCTAGAATATGTTTTTTTTTTCTCCTTTATAAATTTATTTTCGTAATTTAGTTAAGTCTTATTAATTAAGCAATTTAAGAAAAACTCAAAATTATTAACTCACCCCGTCGATTTTTTCGATACCATCATTTCACGTATATTAATGATTGAAATGAGAATGATAGTAAAATATTTTTAATAAAAGAATATATAAACAAATATCTTTTTTTTTTTTTAATTTAAATGAACTGTTTCAAAAATTGAAAATTAAAAATAAGGTGTTAGACCATATTGATGAGGTGTGTTTTCTTTTGGTTGTGGTACGATGTCCTTTTCAGTCAGTGTTGTTGATCATGAGCAATACCATGTTGTTGTCTTGTCTGCACAAGTCTTGTGTTCACATATGCTTACTTGTTTCTTTTGTTGAAAAGTCTCCTTTGTCTTCCTCCATCCTTGGAGCTTTTCCATCTCCTTGCACTTCTATTTTAATTATTTTTTGGATTATATATTTTTTTCTCTACTTTTTGTTTTCACTTTTTGACAAACGTAAGAACATTCGAGAAAGACAGACGTTTGGTTAGACTAAATATATTTTACAAGAAAATGACTCTAGAATCAGCATTGTTTTAATTAGCAAATAAATTTTTCGTTGCTAATCTATATATTATATATATATTTTTAAATAATTCATTGTTAAATATTATCAAGTAAATTTTCACTGTTATATTTCATTGCTATTTAGTTATTTTCTTGTCGTGATACGTCTTATGCTGTAATAATGCAAGAGTGAATTTTCTATATGAAATTCTATTGGAATTTCTATTTTATTTAATATTATACGTATATACAAAATCAACGTCATCTATTTGAAAAAAATAATTCACCCACGACACAAATATAGCAAATAAAATAAAAGATATGAACTGATTCGAAATAGAAAATTTAATTTATTACGTGGGCTCGAACATAATTTTTTACTTTTTGAACAAAGAAACCATCGTTTAATAAAAATATAATACAATAATCTAAACGTTTCAACTGAAGTCAGGTGCTGACTTCCCAATATTCAAGAATTCAACAAAATACCACTGGGTCTATGATATGAGCTACAGCTGTTGCATTGATGATTTTACAAAAAACTAATTAATTATTCTTTGTTGACTTTTGGGCAAATAATCTATTCAGTTTCATGTTCATAAAGGTTCGTTGCTTAGATGATAATTTTTTTTATTTAAATTATATCCGTTCCAATCAAATCAATTATATACTAAATATGATATACTTGTTATATTATTGGTCATTTTTTTTAAATTATATAACAATCGTATAGCAAAATTATTATATATATGATTTAATTTCAATTTGATCAAATTTAGTTCGAATTAGAATTTTCTCCATAAATCATCAATTTAGACAACTTTGAGGGTAATGAGCTATACAAAATCTAAAATATACCCAATTTTGTCTTCTTTTGAGATTTTTCTAATCTGTTCTTTAATATTCACTAATCCAAAATTGTTGTAATTAATGAACAGCTCTGACCTTTGTGTAACAAGCCATTAGTTTTCTTGATTTGGTGCCAATACGGTCTCTTCTGGCGCTGTTTTTCCTTTAAAAGAATTTTGCCCGGACTAGATTTGGCTGAATAAAACCATTACAGAGTAAGAATGATACATTTGTTATATAATTGGTCACTTTTCGTGAACAGTATATCAATTACACAGCAAATATATTGCACTTGTTATATAATTAATTTTGATTTGGTCTAGTCAGGTTCGGGCTAAAAATTTTCTTTCACATGCAAGAATTGCTGATAGCCTATGTAATAATACACTTGTTTGGTACTAAACTAACAATAGCTGTCTCTTCTGGTCATGTTTTCAGGACATATACACACCAATTTACCTTCCAAGAATTTGAGAGAAAAGCTAGTTCCGATAAGGAATAGTTATGGCTAAGGAACAACTGCAAGTTCTCAATGCACTTGATGTGGCCAAAACACAATGGTATCATTTCACAGCCATTGTGATTGCTGGGATGGGATTCTTCACCGATGCCTATGATCTCTTCTGCATCTCTCTGGTTACGAAATTGCTCGGTCGCATATACTACCACCACGAGGGGGCGGGGAAGCCCGGCACTCTGCCGCCTAACGTCTCGGCCGCTGTCAATGGTGTGGCCTTCTGTGGCACACTCGCAGGGCAGCTCTTTTTTGGATGGCTTGGTGACAAGTTAGGCCGGAAGAAGGTGTATGGAATGACACTTATGCTGATGGTGATTGCTTCTGTTGCTTCGGGGCTTTCGTTTGGCGATCGGCCTAAGGCCGTCATGGCGACGCTCTGCTTCTTTCGGTTTTGGCTTGGGTTTGGCATTGGTGGCGACTACCCGCTTTCGGCCACGATCATGTCCGAGTATGCCAACAAGAAGACTCGTGGGGCGTTTATAGCTGCTGTGTTTGCCATGCAGGGGTTCGGGATTTTGGCGGGCGGTATGGTGGCGATCATTGTTTCTGCTTCGTTCAAGGCTGCGTATCCAGCCCCTGCGTATCAGGACAACGCCCTTGCTTCTACTGTCCCAGCGGCTGATTATGTTTGGCGTTTGATCCTAATGTTTGGGGCTCTCCCTGCGGCCCTGACATACTACTGGCGTATGAAGATGCCAGAAACGGCACGTTACACGGCGTTAGTCGCCAAGAATGCGAAACAGGCGGCTTCTGATATGTCGAAGGTGCTGCAAGTCGAGATTGAGGCAGAACAGGAGAAAGTGGAGAGGTTTGCTCAGGAGAGAGGGAATGACTTTGGGTTGTTCTCTAAGGAGTTCCTTCGACGCCACGGACTCCACTTGCTCGGCACAACCACCACATGGTTCTTGCTCGACATCGCCTTTTACAGCCAAAACCTCTTCCAAAAGGACATATTCAGCGCGATTGGATGGATTCCCCCTGCCAAGACCATGAATGCACTTGAAGAAGTCTTCAGAATCTCAAGGGCTCAAACTCTGATTGCCCTCTGCAGCACAGTTCCAGGCTATTGGTTCACTGTATTCTTCATTGACAGAATCGGGAGGTTCGCCATCCAACTAATGGGATTCTTCTTCATGACGGTGTTCATGTTCGCCTTGGCAATCCCCTACACACACTGGACTCACAAGGACAACAGAATCGGCTTCGTGATCATATACTCACTCACTTTCTTCTTCGCCAACTTCGGCCCTAACGCCACCACATTCGTCGTCCCAGCCGAGATCTTCCCAGCTAGGTTAAGGTCAACATGCCACGGCATATCAGCCGCTTCCGGCAAGGCCGGAGCGATAGTTGGGGCGTTCGGGTTCTTATACGCAGCTCAGTCTAAGGACCCTAGCAAGAGGGACGCCGGCTATCCAGCCGGCATTGGGGTCAAGAACTCGCTCATCGTGCTCGGCTGCGTCAACGCACTAGGTATGGTTTTCACATTCTTGGTGCCCGAGTCGAAGGGGAAATCGTTGGAGGAAATGTCGAAGGAAGGCGAGGATGAGAGTGGAAGTGTAGAGATGAGGCAACCAGGGGCTAACGATATTAGGACAGTTCCAGTTTGATCTTAAGTATATATATAATGTGTATTTGAGCAACTATGTTTAGATGTTGAGGCTAAATATGCCCTATATTTATCTGTTTTTGTGGTGGGAATCAGATGTTTACGTATAAGAGTAGACGTTGATTAATGTTTCTGACTAAGGTTTTCAGGAAAGTCTTACGTTGCCAAGAAAATCTTAAGTGACTATGTTGTAATATGATCAGAATGGTGATTTTCTGGAATTGTTCACTAAGTACTGTCTGTTCTGTGACTCTTTTGTTCTCTCCAGCCTTAAAATGATAGTTATAACATTATATTGAAAAAATATAAGTTAAGAACAAAAGATTAAAATTTATTTTATTAGTATAGAATATGCAGATTGAACATCAAAAATACTATTATTTTAGTGCAAATTCTGAATTTAACACACAAGACTCGTAATTTTTTTTTAGGTAAAAAGATTTAATACACATGTTATGCACAACTTGTACTTGATCAATAAATCTTGTTGCTATAAAAAAATTGATTTTCCACAATATTATAAATGAATCTGACTTGAATTTAGTGGTAAATTAAAATTATTAACCATGTTGAAACAAAATTAATACAAAAACTTTGAGATAAAAATTTGACGTATTTTTTCGCTACAAAACTATAGAAGTTTACTTACAAAAAAGATCAAGTCACAATTTTAATATTATCACTAATAGTGACAAGAATATTTATGTCACAATTGTGAATTTTATAATTTTAATAATTACTATTATTTTATAAAAATTGTTATTAGCATGAATTAGTGACAAAAAATAATATGCATAAAATTGTCACCAAATATAATTAGTGACTTATGTGTAGTGACAACCTATAATAATTTATTATTACTATATTGTATTGTCACTGAGTTATTACAATAGTTATGTCACTAATACTACAAAAAATATAGAAATTTGAAACGGAAAAATTAGAACGGGCACATTCCGTTCCAATTTGGAACAAATGTTCATTGTTGACGTTATCTAGGCCTTCTAGTGAAATTTGGTATTTTTGTAATGGGAAATGCATTAAAAGACCTGTTCTAATTTTTTTTTTTTTTTTTCAAAAATATGCTTGTAAACCCGTTTCAAAATAAAGGTGATGTGCATGACAAGAGGAGGCCTAATCCAAGAAGAACAACAAAGCCCAGGGCCGTCCAATATACTTGTCCCAACAGCCTAGGGGGCCTAGCAACCCAAGACGGAGGACGAAAGCCTCAGGCACCCCTAGACTCGACCCACAATCACGACCCAACAAGGATGACCATTCCAAAGGCCCACAAACTTGGCAATCTCCCCTCTCCAAGTGGCAGGCAGCTGGCCCGCCATTCAACCGCCAAATCAGACCACGTGTCACCTATCGCACCTTGGCCTAGATGGTCGGCAGTGACTTGCAGAGGACATGCAGGCAGCTAGGGGATGCCGACTGGCAAGCAGGTGCGCAAACGGCCTTTGAGCAGAGACTCTTAACGATTGGGAATTGCAAAATTGTTCGCATGGGAACTTTCTTGATGTGTGAGAATGCTATCCTTCAAGTATGAAGTCATTCCGAGAATGTTGGGGCACAGAGATATAAGGGCGACGATCGGGCGCCACCCTGCACGCGAGCAGGAGAGAAATGTGTGAAGCAGAGTGCTTTATCTTTGAAGATTTGCAAATCTGTTTCTAAGGCGAGATCCTAAGATCAGGCCGAAAGCCGTAGTCGATGGACAACAGGTGAATATTCCTGTACTACCCCTTGTTGGTCCCGAGGGACGGAGCAGGCTAGGTTAGCCGAAAGATGGTTATCGGTTCAAGAACGTAAGGTGCTCCTGCTTTTTCAGGGTAAGAAGGGGTAGAGAAAATGCCTCGAGCCAATGTTCGAGCACCAGGCGCTATCGAGGTGCCAAACCTTCCCGTCGATGTGAGCTCTTGGGGAAGATCAGCCTGTTATCCCTAGAGTAACTTTTATCCGTTGAGCGATGGCCCTTCCACTCGGCATCGTCGGATCACTAAGGCCGACTTTCGTCCCTGCTCGACGGGTGGATCTTGCAGTCAAGCTCCCTTCTGCCTTTGCACTCGAGGGCCAATCTCCGTCCGGCAGAGTTAGACGGTTCCGTTTGAGTAGGAAATGATGACGATGTGTTGCTAGTGCAGTTGCGAGAATGGGTTTTCAGAATATTGCGTGGGCAATTCCTCAGGTGAGGTTGAAACTCATGTGTTGTGATTTAGAAGTCGTAGGCTATGCAACGGTTCAAGCAGCACGTGATTTGGATGTTTGGAGGCCTCCAAGAGCCGGCTCTAGACATCTCAAAGGAGTGTTTAGAGTTCCCGAAAGGCATGAAAACGTGAAGGGTGGCATAGGGCCAGAACGGCCTATGTTGGGTGCAAAAGCGGCCGAGAGGTTCTAAGCGACGCGCAAGGTTGCCCCGCGGGTTGCGGGATATTAGGGGTAACACCTCTCGTGTGAACGATCTGTTAGCTAAGATGAGTGGTCGTGGGGCGACACTGCACTGTGGGCAAATTGAGAAGCCATGCCGAAAGATGTGGTTCATCAAGTTCGAGAACTAATCTCATATTATCGGAGATGAAAATTTCAGTCATACCGACCAAGACTTAAATGCTTTCATATGATGATTTCTATGAGTCAATTGAGTTAGTCGACTACTTTGCCAACCAACCCACCACAATTGTATAGATAACTCCACATCTTATGCCAATGAAATACGGCTGCAATACTTAGTGCAACTCTATATAGGACACAAAACTTGATTTTATGGTCGCCAACTTATGTGCAACCCAACTTCTTAGATTAATCGTTTGGTCTGTGAGTTTTGTTGTGAACTTAAGATCATTTTAACATAAAGAAGTAAACACAACAAAGTATGATGCTCTTGATTGAAATTTTATTTTTATTCAAAATAAATATTATATTACATCAAAATTGCTAAATAGAATACACAAAAGCCCAATCTAATTGGCATTCTGATAATTTATTCTGACAATCTCTGGCCCGATCTAAAGCCAATCACTCATTTGCTTCAAACCTATCTTTCCAAGATGTTATGCATGAGCGATCTGTGAAAGACTTTGGTAGCGAATCTGGTGTATTTTCTGCTGAGTTGGGTTGATCCGATAAGAGGTATGAAGGTACAACCTCATTATCACCTCAATTATGTTAATTTCAAGAAGGTGCACCAGAAAGATAAACCTTTCATACTAGCACAAGAAGCACTACAAGTTTAATACACAGAGTATATAAGCATGAAGAGAGAGATAAAGCTTATTGGATGGTTGTATGCAAAATCAAGGTTCGGAGAGTAGTTGATGACTCTCGATGGACTGATTTTGCATATCAACCCGAGGAAGTCATACCTACTCCAGAAGATGCTATAGACAATCAAATGTACAACCTGCATGATCATAATGGTATACAACTAATTGATGATCTTTCTGTGGCACTTCAACAGAGAGCAGGAACATCATCTCGTTCGCCACACGATTAATTCGATATTGAAGAGGACGAGTAGGACAAAGATAGCTTCAAGTACTATGAGACTGAAGGAAATGATAATTGAGTTTCTAATGTCCAAACTATGGGGAAAATTTTAAAATTTGGATCGGTCATTTATAGAAATAGTTCCAATTACTGTTTCAAATTATTTAGTTTGGCACAAAAATTGAAAAATCTGATGAGAGTCCAATTTAAATTGAAAACTTGAAAAATTATTTTGTTTTGCACAAAATTTCGAATATGCCTTTTTCTATCAAAATTCTACATTTGAATAAAAGGATTTGAACTTTTGGAAAGAATTTAGAAAAATAATTTCAAATAACTCAACATAATTAAAATAATTTGAACTTTATCAATATTTTTCACATAATTAAAGATTTAAAATTTCTTCTCTTAAATTCATCAATTTAAACACAATATAAGATATTTATGCGAAAAAAGATTAGATTAATATTTAAGAAGCCGTCACTTTCGTCTAAGAAACAACATAAATATAATGACAAATTACAAACTCACAATATAAAATAACAAAATAATTAAGGGGAGACAAAACAAAATGGAGAGGTTTGGGCGGCCAACGAAGTGGTTCGGTTGGAAGAAATGGCGGAAAGCTGACGTATATAGCTCTTGGGATGCATTTCTTTTTATTTTTATTTTTTACTTTAAGATAAATTATTATATATGAGCTCTCCTAATGTTTTGTTATAATTAAAAAACTTTTTTCATTATTAGAAAAATTATAAATGTCTGCTTAAAATTGTCATTCAACTAATCCATACAATGAGCTGTCACGATTGGTTATTTGTTAAATAATAGTTAATTTATGGGGTATTTATAATTTTTTAAACAACGAGGATAATAATAACACTACAAAAAAATACGCAATTTCTAACAATTTTTTTGCAACGGCCATAGACCGTTCCAATTGGCACGGCTTTTGTAACGGATCGGACGTGCTGACGTCATTGGGGTGGTAAAATCTATTTTTTTTTTTTTTTTTTGTTTGGAACGGCTATAACCGTGCCTAAGGCCGTTACAAATTTTGTGTTGTGCCTAAAACCGTTATAATTTATTGGTCGTTACTAATTTGCAGCGGCTTTTGTAACGACTTATTTTTTAAATTTTTATTAATTTGGCCGTTACAAAAGCCGCTCCAAAAAAATAATTCTTTTCTAAAATTTATTAATTTAGAATGACCAAATTATCATGAAAACCGTTACAATGACCGTTACAAAATAATGTGGGATAAATGGCGGGAAATAAATTTGTAACGACCTATTTAGACTAAGCCGTTACAAAAGCCGTTACTAATTAATAATTTTGAAATCAGTGCCCAAAAAATGGTGGGAATATTAAATTCGAATTACCATTACAAAGACCGTTACAAAGGCCATTACAAAGGTAAATTACATGGGCCGTTGCAAAAGCAGTTACAAAAAAATAAGCCATTTAAAAATTTCAGATTGAAAAATACGATATTTTTAAATCCAGGAATCCGATCCGTTCCAAATTTAAATGTATACAAGTATGTGTCAATTAAATTATATTAGACGATATGATTTTAAATCACATGGCCTGATTTAAAAATACACCGAGTTGAATGATTATTATTACGTTCTGGGAATGATATTTCGAAATCCGTATACCCAATAAGGCTACAACTTCACCGAATGAATTAATTTATAAGTGTGATCATATCTGATGGTTGGATCTTAGTTTTAACAATCTAATTAACCCATGTAGTTAAATACTGTAAGATGACAGTTACATCAACGTAATATTAACATTTATGAATATACAAATTTATTGCAAATTGCGTACATGTATCAATGTCAAATACAAGATTTTTATTTTTTAACGTATTTCAATTATATTATTTCACATAAATTGTACAGTGCCACAACACACAATTGTCGATCAAACGGTAATTTTTTTAAATTTAAAAAAAATAATTAAAAAAATTAGAACACCCTTTGCAACAGCTTTAGGAATAATGAACACCAAAACACCGTCGTTTTTATATATTATAACGGCTTTTGAAATAGATTTTGTAACGACTACATTACACTGAATCAATTGTAATGGCCTTTTATATTTTGTAACTGCATTTGGAACGATTTTTTTCTTTTTTACCTTCTTCTTCTTTCTCTCTATTTTCTTTTTCTCCTCTTCTAGCCCCAAACCCCCTCCCCCGCCACCACCACTTCTGCGCCACCAGTCGCCGCCACCACCTCCTTCACTACAACCAAGTTTTATTTTTTATTTTTTAATTTTATTCTAAAAATTTATGTATATTTTGAGTTTATTTGATGAGAGGATGTTGGGTGATAGGTTTATTTGTTGGATGGTGTTGAATTTTATAAATTATTTTGTTGATTATTGTTGTGAATAATTTTTGTGAATATAAACTATTTTTGTGTATAATTTTGTTGATTAATTTATCGTGAATAATATATATTTGTTGGATGATGCTTAATTATTGATGAAATTAGTTTATAATTTCCGCATTATTAAAAAAATCTGAAATTTTGTAAAATTTTAGAAATTTTTGAAGCATTTCTGAATTTCTTTTTGAATTTCTGAAAATTTAAAAAAAAGTTGCCAATTTTTTAGAATAACTGATTTTTTAAAAATTCTGTAATTTTAAAAGACTTTCAGAATTTTTTTCAAGTTTCAGATTTTTTTTTGAATTTCTGAAATTTTTGAAAATTTTGGAATTTTTTTAAAATTATTGATTTTTTTAAAAATGTGTAATTTTAAAAAAAAATCAAATTTTTTAATAATTTCAGAAATATTTGTAATTTTTGGAATTACAGATTTTCTTTAAAGATGTAATTTTAAGAAAATTCCCAAAATGATGTATGGAATTTTTATTGTATATTGTTATATGTTGTATTATTAAATTGATTGCATATATATTGTATGAATATAATGTATGTATATATGTTGTATGTTTAATTAAATTTCTGTAATTTAAAAAAATTAGAATTTTTTCACAACTTTTAGAGAAATTATGCACCTAAATGCAATTTTTAGGAAATTAGATGGCCTTAATTTAATTTTAAGAAAATAGGAATTTTATGAAAATATTATAAAATTATAGACTACAATGCAATTTTTTTAGAAAAATTATGCGCCTAATTGCAAGTTTTAAAAAAATAGAGGACCTTAATAATTTTAGAGAAATAGGAATTTTATAAAAATATTACTAATTAAATTTTATTTTTGTGATTTCTAATCATTTTTAACAATGATTTGAATAGGAGACACAAATTGGACGTCCTATCAATCCGAAGTGGCCCGATCATCTAGTGCCCTATCTAACTGATCCCTGGCACCCGACGGCGACAAACATACGGCCGTAGAGGGCCACGATTTAGATTATAATTTTTTTCTTCTAATTTTGTAAAAAAATATAATTTTAAAATAATATTTGTATTTTTATAATAATTTTTATTTTTTGTGTTATATTATGTGTTTTTTTAAATGATATTGAACAATTTAATAAAAAAATTATTTATTTTACAAAAATAAATATTAAAAACATTAAATTAAAAAAATAAATATTAAAATTATATAAATAAATATTAAAATATATTAAATTCATATTAATTTTTGTAACTGCATTTGTAACGGCTTTTGTAACACATTGGACAAATTTGACAAGCCGTTACAAATACTATTACAAAGGCAGTTACAAATACAATTTAATAAAGTCATTATAAAGGTAGTTCCAAATTTATTTTTAAAATTTGACTCTATTTGTAACGACCGTAATTTAAAATAGACAAGTTAAAAAATAAATAATTATTTAATTTAAAATTTTAAAAATAAATGACATACCAAAATTAAGTGAGACACAAAAAGGGTGCTCTCACTTAATATATAATACGAGCATATGTGGCATACTCACATGTGTGTGCATAATTAATTTAAACTTTTTAAAAAATTAATATTATTTTAAAAATATATTAGATTAATAAAATATTAAAATTATAAAAAATAAGAAAATAATAAAAAATAAGAGAAAAAAATGGATGTGGAAGTAAAGAAAAGAGAAGGCAAGATAAGAAGATTGAGAAAAATGAAAAGTTGAGAAAAAAAATTAATTAAATATTAAAAAATAAAATTGACGTACCAAAATTAATTGAGACACCAATAGGGTGCTCCCACTTTATATATAATAACTAGTGGGTGTGGCACACTCCATTAGTGTACATAATTTAATAAAATAATTTAAAAAATAATTTACACTTTTAAAAAATTATTTTAATTGAAAAGTTAAAAATATTAAAAAAAAAAAGAAGTTATACATAATTAGTAGAAGTTGAAAAGAGTGGGCAAGTTGGGAGTTTAAGTTGGGAGTTTAGAAGAGTGGAATAGTGGGAAGTTAATAAATTTAGTAATTAATTAAATTAAATAGTAAATAACAGACCAAAAATGGTGAGACACACTTAATAATAAGGTATAGATTAATTGAATGTGGCACATTCGATGCATGTGCACAAAAATTTACAATAATTAAATATTAATTAATAAAAAAAATTATTGTACAAACATGATCTTACGAAAAGTGTTATGATAAAAAATAAATAATTTTGAACGAAAAAAATTGAAGTAAAAGAAAGAGAAAGAAATAAAAAAAAAAACTATCTAAAAAATAATTTTTACCACTTGTAGATAGTGGGATATATGTAAAATTTAGTAAGCAGAAAAAACATACCAAAAATAAAGGAGACATTAAAGAGGTACTTGTAGATAGATGCACACTTAAAGAATAATAGTTTGGTACTTAAAAATTTAATGAAAACAAATCATTATTATTAGGGCTAAATACAATTATTACCCATGAGTATTATTAAACCTTTAAGTACCCCTCTAAAGTATTAAAAGTTCATTTAATCCTTACAAAAATTGCTTTGTGAAAAAAAAATAAAATAAAGAGATTTTTAAATATCAAAATCACCATTTGTCAAATTCTAGTTTCACTTGTTCATTGAGCTTTTTTTATTTTAGTTTTATTTATTTGTCAAACGAAGTTAAAAATAAATGTATAGATGCGTAAAATTACCCGATTTATATAATTATCATGTATATATATATATATATATTTAATTCTATATTTTCTATTAGTTCATTAGGCCTTTTGATTTTATTAATTGTATATTTATTTAAGTAAATATATATAAATATATATGCATGTATAAGTTTATTTTTGATTTCGTTTTATAAGTATGTTAAACTAAAATAAAATGAACTCCCAATATTTTAGGATTACGCAAATAAAAAGAGTTTAATGAATAAGTTTATACATACATAGTCTCTCATGCTCATTCGCTCGGTTGGTGTGGGCTCTCACTAAATAGTTTGTCTTTAGAAATGAATTTGAAGGACTAAAATATTCTAAACAAAAACTTAAGGGACCAAATTAATATTTACCCAAAATTAAATAGAAAACAAAGTTTTTAACATCATTATTGCATTTATTTTTTGAAAATGTCTTGTTCAAGTATTTCATCCAATACTTCAAGAAATATATTCAACAATGGTATCCACCCCATATATAGGAAGTAAAATAGTAAAAAAAAATGACTAATTTTTTTATTCATAAATGCCTACGTACTTTTTATCCAATGCCTATAACTCGAAAAAGATATTTTTTATGATTACATCTTTTTGACTTTATCATCCATAAACTTTAATTTTTGTCTCAATTTGGTCCTTTTGATCATTTTCTGGCAAAAATGTGAACGGAATTTGACTTTTTGGAGGGTAAAATGATCAATTTAAATTTAATTTTATCACTTTAGTCCCTTAAATTTGTAAAATTATCAAATTAGTCATTTTTAGAAAGAAATCAAATGGTCAACGTGTTTTTGCTATCCAACTGGTTAGCCATCCGTTCGACCATTATTGGTAATAGGTATGTCTCGATACGTCGCTCCTAAGTTTTTTCCATTTCTTCATGATTGTCTCTCAATTACTATTGTAGTTTAGCAATGAGACTGGTACAATACTCGTTAGGATTTATTGACAGAGGATAGTTGATGTTGATTGGATGACATTTTTAACTGCACAATATCAAATTTAACCGAATTGCAACTAATAATTACTTGCCTTGAAGAAAATAAACGCCCATTATTAAGTGCTTTGGGTACAACGTCATTTGTCCCACAATAACACGGTTATAGTTCGTTCAGCTTTAGCACTATACTGATGAACACCTCGAAAAATACTCAAAAGCTCGTTCCGAAACTTAAGCTCAAATCTAAGGAATTTGAGAGTGAGGCTGAGAGAGAACACTAGCAAGAGTAGACAGACTATAGTAATGTGATTTTGCAACTTCTATTTCAAATGGGTTTCATCTACAACCTTTTATAGGTTTGATTTTCAGCTCCCCATTAAACCTTCTTAGTGCATCATTTAAACAAAAATATCGTAACAACTATTTTGTTAATCATGACATTCAAACACCACATCAATACTGCCAATCATGGCATTTAATCAAATCAGCTGAAATCGAAAATGGGTCAAACTGTTGGAATGGGTGACCAAAACCCAATTGGATTGGTTGTTTTTCATATTTGAACCGACACCGTAATATTATGATAGACTAAGTAGAGAATTAACAGTATGACCGTACTCGATGGATGGAAGCCTAAATGATTCACTGAACATTCTTAGTCTCTAGTGCTATGAACCGTTGCTATGGAGTGGTAATGCCAATTTTTGGTTATGGCTAATTAATTAAACTAGATTAATAAATGTGTTGGTCACACATGCCCAAGTCTAGCTGGGGTGAACCTAAAGAGTCACATCCTACCACTATAATACTATGAAATTAATTTAGAATTAATTCTAGAAGAGTCGGATTAATTTAATTAAATTAAATTAATCTTTGGAGAGAATAAATGATTGGATCATTTATTTAGACCAATCCATTGGATGGATGACATAAAATTTAATTAACTGAATTAATTAGAATTTTAAGTTGACCATTAAAATTAATTAGATTAATTTTATTGGACTTGGTCTAATTTATAAATTGGATTTATAAATTAAATGAGAGATAATAAAAGGATTGGATCCTTTAATTGGATCAAAAGATATTTTAATGTTGGGCTTATAAATTAAACTAGGTTTAATTTGAAGTCCATAAGACGTGGGCTTGATTAATTTTAACTAGTCAACCCCAGTAAATTAAAATACAAGCCCAAGGCCTTGGTTAGACCATGGCTAGGCTATGGAGGAGCCAAGACTCCTCTTTGGGTGTGGTGGGTGCACAAAACATTGCCTTGGAGTGCATCAAAATCAGCCATAAAGGTGGTTTAGAGGTGTTAGATGGTTGTTGGAGTCTTGCTAGGTCAGAACTCCTTAGTATCTTGTGATTAGGTCACATATAAAGCCTCATAAACCCTTATAGCCGACCAAAAGCTGCTACACACACATATGCACGAAATTTTCTCTCCATTTTCTCTCCAATAACCCTCTCAAGATTTTAGAGATCGAAAGAGGAACAAGGGATCCAACGTTAATCAATAACGTTGTTGATTCTTTGCACTTCTGTGGAGGTTTTGCTAGCACGAAACTCCACATCTATTAGTGGTAGTGTGTCATTCTTGGGAGGGTCTCAAGATCGAGATCTTGCTGTGGACGGATTTAGAATGAAAACGAAGAGGAATCAACGCATGTAGCCGTACTAGAAAACAACAAAAGGTAAATTCGATTTACAGTTTTCACTTCTTTGTTTTTCTCATATTATTCTTGGCCTATATATATATATATATATATATATATATATATATATATGTCTGTGTGTGTGTGTTTGTGTTTATTTTATACACCAAACTCCCGGGAAAGATCAAGGGTATGCCCCTTAATCGGGATTAATTCGCTTTAGATTTATCATTTTTTTATTTTTCACGCGTTCGCTGCGGTTCCCAGACCGAACTGCTTCCTTCACAAACAAAATTAATCAGCTGATGTTTAAATTTTAAATATAAGATTTTTTGAAACTTCAAAATTTAAATTGTTTCAAATGTTTTTGCTGCAATAAGATATATTCTAAAACTGAGAACCCTCGTATTCACTTTAGTCTCCGTAACATTTCAAACTCAAATTTGAACTTGAATTTAATATAAGAAATTTATTAAATCAATAAATTTTCTCTGTGGGATAATAAAATATGAGTGTATAACACTCACCCCCATAACACCTTATATAAATATAAATTTCCATCATTGTCCCATCATTCTCCTATGTGGGACAAATATTTCTTTCTCATTTTCTCAACCTAATCTATGAATTTTATGTAATTAATTAAAATTACAACAATCACCCACAAATCCATAAATTTGAACTCAAGTTTCTGTGACTTGCTTTCAACAATGGTACATTCCGGTTTGAATCACTGTCTAAATTATCTGTCGTCAGCTATCACCAGGTCAAATGTAATTAAGCCTGAATTTGAATCTGTGAGTGTGACAACATCTGTTAGTAACAACAAGCCACCAGTTTTGTGTTGATCTTTAGGGTTGATACTTAGACCATGTTTCTTGATCCTGTATGAATTCTTTCAGGAATAACCCAATTCCTTAGTTGTGGGCAAACAACTACATTCACTTAGTTGGGAGTTTCCAGGGATACACTGCTAGCATTTCGTCTAAAAGACTTGACCCCATTCACAGATAAACTCTTACTATACTTGCAGTATTAGCACATTCTAGAATTTCAGGGGACAAACTCCATATACTAAGTATCAATCCATTATGGTGCTCTGATATGCCCTACGACTTGTTGATCCCACATTGAAACTTCTTTGTGCGATCTCCACTTGGAAGGTTGGGTTGCCATCGTAGTTACATCATTGATGGGTTTTCAGTCCCATCCCTAATTTGGATTGATATACTTGTGACAGATCCAATTCTTTCTTCAGAGGATCAGTCACATTGTCCTTTGTTCCCACAAAGTTAATGTCAATTTTAACACTAATGCCCTCATAGTCTTTAATCTAACTTGGATGTTTCATTTAATCTTTTGATTGTATTTACAACTCCTCACCTTTGCAATTGTGATTTGACTATCACAATGTACAATAATAGGTGGAAGAGGTTGACTTAGAATGGAAAGTTGTGATAACACCCCAAATAGCCATTTTGCCTCAGTACCAATCGTATCTAACGCACATAACTCGGCTTCAAAAGTAGACTGGATTTTCAAAGTCTGTTTTGTAGACTTCTAGGAGACTGCTTCCCCACCTAATGTAAAGACTTATCTTGAACATCCATTAGTCCCGAAGTTTTTGACTTTCCAGCTAGCATAACTATACCCCTGAAGAACAATGGGGAGTCTTCCATAATGTATGGCCAGTAACACCGTGCCTTTTAGGTACCTTAGTATCTTATCCAAAGCTTTCCAATGGGTTCTGTCAGGACAACTATTATATCTAACCAGCTTTGAGACAGAAAAGAAATATTTGGTCTCTTGCCATTTTCTAGACATTGTAAGCTCTCAATAATTTGGGAATACCTTAGTTATGCAACCAGAACACCATTTTCATTTTTACAACTAATTTTCCAAAATGATTGGTTTCTAAAACTTAATACTCAAATCTCTATTCAAATAAAGAAAATTACATACCATCATGTTCCTACGACACTACTAATATCACAGTTAGTAGTCAAGCAAGTAAAATAGAGACTATGAGCTTTTGACAACACTTATGTCGGATCAAACGCCTGACGCCATTACACTATCTAACCGTATACTCATGGAAAGAACCATCAAACACTAATGCTTAATAGCTACCAAACACACACTAGAGACATGGTACACCTACTTAGATAAGGCAATTTCTAAAAATAAGATACAAATCTACGCTTTATACTAAGTAGTTTCTATTACTCATGCTTATTTTATCGTTGGTTAGGTTTGACACAATAATTAATACAAATGTGCTAAATTATTCCAGTATAGAATCACTTAACCAAATCATGCCAGTATATAGATTGTGTAAGTACATAAATAATCTATTGCTTCTGAGTTGCAAGCAATACTGGAACCCCCATTGTTATTCAACAAAAGTTCCTTTATATGATCAATAATTATTTCAACATTTGCGCAGCTTATTGGTCCATTTGTGTTGTCAAGGCCTTGCATTTACCAAATAAGTCAATTTTAAAAACAAATTAAAACATTAATCAAGTCTGATTCAACTTTCATCCATTTCAATACATTTTACTTTATTCAAGATTGTTGGAAAAAGTGGTCTCAACGTTGTTTTTGTTTTGAAATAACTAGATAAAATAAACTTAAAAAATGGTCACATTCATTGATCATGTATATAGATGTATAATATACCACTTTCAATGAAACAATAATTATAAATAATAAATAACTTAAAACAATAAATATCAAGAAATGAGTTGTATACCATCAACTCATTTACTAGTTATACCTCTCAGTCTATTATACTGCCCTCAGTTAATTCACCTTCATCATCCAGATACTTCATGGGGTTCTCTTCAAGATCCCCTCCTCCGGTTCGTCAAGTATCATTTCAACCAGTTGGTCTATATGCTCTTTAGATCGTTTACTTGATCACAGAGTTGTTGATTTTCTTGTTGAAGTTATTCTACTTCATCCTTGTGATCTGCTTTTAGTGCTCCAATCTCCCATTGGAGAATTGTGTTTTCGCAATCCAATTGGTCAGCCCTCCGTTCGGCCCATTGTTGGTAGTAGGCATTTCTCGATACGTCACTCCTAAGTTTTTCCATTTCTTCATGGCTGTCTCTCAATTGCTGTTGTAGTTCAGCAATGAGATGGTAAAGTGCTTATTAGGATTTGTTGACAGCGGATAGTTGGGTTGATTGGAGATGATTTTTTTAACTGCACAATATCAAGCTTAATCGAATTGCAATTAGTAATTGCTTGCCTTGAAGAAAATAAATGCCCCGTATTAAGTGCTTCGAGTACATCGTTATTTCTTCCAGAATAAGATGATTATAGTTTGTTCAGTTTTAGCACTATACTGATGAACACCTCGAAAAAAAACTCAAAAGCTCATTGCGTAACTTAAGCTCAAATATAAGTAATTTGAGAGTGAGACCGAGAGAAAACACCGGCAAGAGTAGACATATTGTAGTAATGTGAGTTTTGTGTTGTTCTATTTCAATTGGGTTTCACGTACAACCTTTTATAGGTTTGATTTCCAGCTCCCCATTAAACCCTCTTAGTGCAGCATCTAAACAAAAATATTGTAACAACCATTCTGTTAATCATGGCATTCAAACACCACATCCAATCTACCAATCATGGCATTTAACCAAATCAACTGAAAACGAGAATGGGTCAAACAAAATTAATAGCTGATGTTTAAAGTTTAAATATTTTGAATTTTAGAAACTTCAAAATTTAAATTGTTTTAAATGTTTTTGCTGCAATAAGATATATTCTGAAACTGAGAAACCCCATGTTCATTTTAGTCTCCATAACACCTCAAACTCAAATTTGGACTTGAACTTAATATAAGGATTTTATTATATCTTTCTATGTGGGATAATAAAATATGAGTGTATAATACTCACCCCCACGACACCTTATATACTTATCAATTCCCATTGTCCCATCATTCTCCTATGTGGGACAAATATTTCTTTCTCGTTTTTCAACCTAATCTATAGATTTCATGTAATTAATTAAAATTATAAAAATTTTATATTTTCAAAAGGGGGTCTATATGTATAATTGACTCAAATAGTTACATTAGTTTTAAATTTTAGATCATTTATAATTTAAATAAAATGATTCATAAATTAATTTATTTATATAAATTTTTCATGCATTGGCTAGTTCCATATAATTCCAAATAAGAGATTTCAAATATGTGGATTTGAAGATCAAGAGAGGATCATTTCAAATTGAACTTGAATAAAATTAATTATATGACCCCATTTTTTTCCCTCGCATGAGGGTTTTTTTCTCTCTATCATGAAAGGCTTTTAGGGTTCTTCCCATATTTCTTTCTATGGATCTCTCTCTCAGATCTCTTTCATCACTAGCATATGCTCGTCTAATGACTTAGTTCGATGACTGAATTGGTGTGATTCCCCTTAGTCTAGTTTTATCTTTGTGATCTTCTCCGGTGATTTCTTTTTTCTGGTTTTATTCATCCGCCTACTCTTATCCAACCCTAATCTTGATATGTCTGGATTCGTTCCTTTGCAGGGTTCAAGTGGTGCAAATCAAACACATCATTTTCATCTACTTTCATCAATATGGCCTTGGTTCCCATAATACAATTTGCCCGGATGGATAAAGAGATTGCTATGCTAGGAAAATCCCTAAAACTTACTGACGGTGAGGACTTCGGGGTTGTGATGCCCATTGGTTTGTGGCATGGAGACACTGGAAGGATTTTGTCTAGTTGGCCGATTGCTTTCATAGAAGAGTGTCCACTTCGAAGCTATGAGATTTAATCCTATTCGGGGCATGGAGGCAAAACTGATTGAGGATAACATAATCTTATTCATTTTTCACCATCATCTAGACAGGAAAAGGGTGATGGATGATACTCCATGGGCCTATGATAAAAATCTATTACTAGATGGAAAATCCTGCACATGTTGAATTGAATTGGAGCGACTTTCACGTTCGTGTGCATGACCTTTTGATCAATAAATGAATAAAGAAGTTGTTTTCATTGGTGACCAAACTGGTCACTTTCGGGACATTGACATAGATAAATATAAGGGTCTCTGGGGTTCGTTTATCCGCATTTGGATTAGTTTAGATGTCAGGAAACTTCTTCGAAGAGTCTTGAAACTCATAACATCTCTAGGAAACGAGCAAATTGATTTCATTTACATATGAGAAGCTTCCCAATTTCTGCTATCTATGTGGACATCTAGGTCACATGATGAAGCAATGGGAACTGCAATTAGAAGAGAGCTTTGTAGACGGGCGATCAAACTCCTTTTGGTCCTTGGTTATGTGCTTCAAAGACAGTCGAAAATAGAAGTCGACTACTCCCAACCTCTCATAAGGATCCCAACCAATCTCTCTCGAGACCAAAGTTTGTATCTCAGTTGAATCATTCAGGACATTCACAAACAGATCAGCCTCGGGGCTCTAATATCTTGGCAGCTTCAGAATTCCCCATGACCATACCTACCAAAGCAACACTCCATCCCCATAGCCTTCAGCCGTCAATCTCCCCATTGCCCACCCTCCACTATCTGACACTCCAATCCAAGTCCACTTCAATAATTCTGCATCCTTTACTCGTAGTATTTCCCACTATCGTCATCCTCCCACTCCCTCCCACATGCAATCCAATCTCTCTCCAGCAGCTTCCTTGTATTTCACAAATGACCTTTAGAGATAACCTTTAACATCCATCCCAACCCTCCATAATCCCTCTTTCCAATTTACATCCAACCAGCCCCTAACTCTAGCAAAGAAAACCATCTACATGACCTACACCTTAACCTGACCACCCCTCCAGTTAGCCGACGAGTCGTCTCAGTTCCTAAGAAAAAAAAACATGCCGAATCTAACCCAACTTCCCTAGATATCATATCCAAGTTCTCTTGAAGATTGATAGACAAAGAGGAAAGAGTCCCAATGATACCAGCGGCAGCGACTACGGAGTAATGTCCTACCGAAGCCAATGATTGCTTTATCTTGGAACTATCAGGGGATCGGGGCCCCTTCGATAGTTCAAGCTCTAAGAACTAGTTCACTTTTATAATCTCGACTTGGTTTTCTTAATCGCAACCAAATGTAGCTCTCATAAAATAGAAGTAATCAAACGTTCTCTCAATATGCATGGATTATCAGTCAGTTCATTGGGCAAAAGCGAGGTCTGGCACTACTATGGAATCACTCTCTTCAGGTTTGCCTTCAATCTTATTCCCATTGCCATATTGATATCTCAATACATTCTGACGATATAGAATAAGCATGGAGATTTACTGGCATCTACGGTGACCCTAAGCAACAAAACGTCGAAATACTGGAATCTGTTATCTCTCTTGGGTAGACAGACTATTAAGTCCATAGCTTTGCATTGGAGATTTCAATGAAATATGGATAATAGTGAGAAGGATGGAGGGGTGACTTAACCTATTTGGCAGATCAAAGACTTTCGCCAAGCTTTACAAAGAAACGATTTAATAAATCTTGGGCTTCATAGGGGAAACATTTACTTGGTGCAATGGACAAGAATCTCCACACAATCTGAGAGAGGCTTGATTGAGCATCTGCTAATGACGGGTGGATGCGTAACTTCCCAAATTCCTCTGTTAAACACATCCCTACTATTTACTTAGATCACCTGCCTCTTATACTGGACATGCAACTAAAAACCACCCAGGCTTTCCCTTGAAAACGTCCATTTCATTTCGAAGCGGAATGGATTGGGTTTGATGACTGTGATAACGTTGTGCAAAATCGTTGGAACAAAACTATTAGCAGACCGGGCGGTAGTGCATTCTCAGATAAATTGGAACTCTGCAGAGAACGCCTAAAGCTTTGAGGGGGGAGGGGGGCATGCTAAAGGTATTTCAAATGGCCCCTTTCAGATCGTTGGGTCCCTACGGTATACCATCGATATTTTATCACTTTTTTTGGCATATTGTTAAATCTTACGTTGTGAATTATGTTCTTAATTTCTTGAATAATCTTAAGTTTGATAACTCATTGGACAGAACCTAAATTGTGCTTATTTCAAAATGCTGCAACCCTTTATCTTTGTCTCAGTTTAGACCTATAAGTATTTGCAATGTAATATACAAAATTGCATAAAAAACTATTGCAAATAGACTTAAACCGATTTGAGACCATATCATATCTCCCAATCAGTCAGCATTTGCTCCTGGTCGTCTCATTTTTTATAGTGTGCTCTTAGCCTTCGAAATTAATCACTTTCTATGAACTAGATACGACGGGAAAAAAAACCATGCGGCTATGAAACTGGATATTAGTAAGCCGTATGATAAAGTTGAATGCAGTTTTCTTGAGAGAATGCTAGTTAGACTAGGATTTGATTGTCACTTTGTCCGTCTCATTATGTCTTGTGTTACATCAATTTCATATTCATTGTTGTTGAATGGTTCAGAATTGAGCTCCCTTACCTTCGAGAGGACTCCACCAAGGAGATCCTCTCTCCCCATATCTATTCTTATTATGTATAGAAGCTTTCAGTGCTTTAATCCAGGATGCAGAACAACAGGGAAAAATTCGAGGCATCTCAATTGCAAGTGACTCCGAGTATTTCACACTTACTATTTGCCGATGACACTCAAATTTATTGTCAAGCAACACCGTAGTTATCATGTGCATTAGCGAGATATTGGAAACATATGCTAAAGCTTCGGGTCAACGGGTCAACTTTCACAAATCCTCCATGGTACTAAGCAACAATACTCGTGCTCTCCTAAAGAGGTCCTTACAACAATTGCTTGGCTTCATTATGAGGAACATCTGGAAAAGTACTTGGGCTTACCTTTTGTTGTAGGCCGATCAAGGAAAGGAGTCTTTGCTTATATTCGGGATCGAGGGTAGCAACGTAATTTTGGCTGGAACGAGAAGAATTTATCACAGTCCGGGAAGACAGTTATGATCAAATCAGTCTTCCAATCTATTCCCAGCTATGCAGTGAGTGTGTTTCAGCTCCCCGATTCACTACTAAATGAAATCCAAAGTATGATTAGGACAAGCGCAAAATTTACTGGATTAATTGACACCATTTGTGTAAGAGTAAAGAGGATGGAGACTTGGGTTTTCGTTAATTGAGAGCTTTTAACTCGGCTTTATTAGCGAAATAATTTTTGGTCTTTCACATTTGTTTCTTCAATGTCATATTGCTCGACAGACATGGGCAATGTCAGATCTGCCATAGGCTATCGTCTCAAATTAGAATAATGATCTTTTTCACTAGCTTCATCATGTCGGTACAACCTTACAACCTATGGAATTCGATTTCTTTCTTGTCATATGCTGGTTTCTATGGTAGAGTAGGACTCAACATTGTATGGAGAACAAATTTGTCAACCCGCTGCAAACAGTTACTTCAGCGAGATGTTTTTTGGAGGTATACCATGAGGCTAATTTGAGATCACCTACTGGTGTTCCTGCGACAACAAACAAGACATAGCGTAGACCACTTAATGGGGTTATCAAGCTAAATTTCGATGTAGCACTCTTTCAAAATGGTGCGGAGATTGGAGTTGAGGTTGTTGCCCGAGACTGTAAGGGTGGCATTTGGGGTTGATTCTCTCACAGATTTCCTCATTTGGCTGAATCAGAACTTGCAAAACACTAGTAGCTAGGAATGCCATTAACATTGCGCTGAACATCAATTCTCTTCCATTATACTTGGGAAGACTACTTATCGCTTATCAACAAACTGAAGAGTCTGGTCGCTAACTGTTCCTCTGTTGGTCCAGTGGTATGGGATATTAAGAGTGCAGCTTCAACTTTCCATAGTGTTTCCTTTAATCATGTTTCTAGAAATAGGAATTCTTTTGTTAGCGAATATTCATTGTGCCATGGACAAACCATTGCCTTGAAAGTGAAATTTCAGTACTACCGCGGCGCTAATAGCGTAAGCTGTTCCCTCCCCAAGGTTAACACAACAATACTCTCTAGCACATGCACTTGTGATAGAGAGTTTGGAACAACGAACAAAATAACACTCAGAAAAAAAAAAAGAGAACGGACAGAGTAGAAGAAGACAGGAAACTCGGATTTTCAGTGTGTAGAATGAATGAGAGAATGAGTTTATTTATAGAGAGGCGGGCTCGGTTTGTTGAGAAAGGGAAGCTAACAGGACTTTTTATCAACAAGCAAAAACGGGTAAGTCTGGGACTCTTCTTCAGCAAACCAGAAACGGGTAAGAGGATGATTAATCTCAACATCCTTGACTTGGTCTTTGAAGAGTTCAAAAAAGAGTATAATGTAGGATTTAAATGTAATTTTTCTCAAAAAGTATATAACGGCGCGTGTCCAGCCCAGCCTAGCCCAGACCGGGATGGGACGGGCGGGTGCGCGCTAGTTCTTCCAAAACCGACGTACCCACGCTACTCATTCTAAAGATAACAAGTTGGTTCAATATATATAGAAGAAAATGTGTTTATGCAATCTATATGGGGTAAGGAAAAAAGCAATCACTTAGTCATTCCAAACATTCCCCCACGAATGACTAATGTATATGAAGAATATGATTTCTGAGTGAAGGAAGAAAGATTGAATTATCAATTTGGCTAACGAGAGTGATATAACTCTTGAACTTTCGATAGCTCAAGTTGAGACCCCAACAATCGCGTATGATTTCCTTAGTGTTTGTTTTCCCACAATAAAAGTTCCGAGCGCTATTAATGGTCTTACGCTAATAACTTGGTTGATAAGTACTCTAGAAAGAACTCATTTTTCTTTCATAGAATGCGACCCACCTTCACACTCATCTAGATAGCTTCATCAAGTCTATAGACTACTCAACAACTGAGCTATGAAGCTATCTTTCTAAAATAGTCAGTATTATCCGTCAAGTCCTTGTTAGGATCACCCAAACACAGGGCTATGGATTTATATGGTCATTACCATATACCATCAATCAAGGGTTTGAGCCCCATTGCATTTGAAGACTCAAATAAATCTCCTGGTGAGTCCTTTTGTGAGAGGATCTGCCGAGTTCCTCTCAAACTCACATAATACAAGAGATTATCTCATTCTTCATAAGTTCTTTTACTACTCCATGTCTGATGCGAATATGCCTTCTTTTGCATTTCTAGGCATAGTTCTTGGCAATCCAATGGCAGTTTGGGAATCACATTCCAGGGACACTGGTACAATTGACCCCCGTAAAGGCACATCTCCCAATGAGTTTCTCAGCCACTCTGTTTCACCTGCTAATTCAAGAGCTATAACTTCAGATTTCATAGTAGAGCGAGCTATACAAGTTTGTTTTGCAGATTTCAAAAACTAGCTCTCCCACCCAAAGTAAAAACATACACACTAGTTGAGCTTACTTCATCATTATAAGTTACATAATTTGCATCACAAAAGTCCTTCTAGTACTGTAGGGAATTTATTAAAGTGCAAGCTCAGATTTATTGTACCCTTCAGATACCTCAACAAGCGATGAAGTGCATTCCAGTGTTCATTGTTAGGGTTATGGGTATAATGACTTAGACTACTCACAGCATAAGCTATGTCAAGTCTAGTATAGTTCATGAGAAATATGATGTTTCCTATGATTTTTTCATACTCAGCTTGTAACACACTGTCACCTTTATTCTTTTTAAGATATATGTTCGGGTCATAAGGTGTTGTAACTGGTATCTCATCTTGACAATCAAATTTCTCCAAAATTTTCTTTATGTAGTGTGATTGACATAGAGAGAATCCATTTTTAGTTTTCCTAATTTTAACACCTCGGATTACATCAGATTCACCTAAATTTTCATGTCAAACTGTGCTGATAAAAATCTTTTGGTTTCCTCAATTGTTTCTATGTTGGTACCAAAAATCCGCATATCATCAGCATATAAGCATATAATAACACATTCAGTCCCAAACAATTTTGAGTACACACATGTATCTGATACATTTCTCTTGTATCCATTAGGTTTTAAGGTATGAACAAATTCTCATACCATTGTTTGCGTGCTTGTTTCAATCCATATAGTAATTTTCTAAGTTAGCATACTTTATTTTCTTGATTAGGTACCTAAAACCCCTCAGGTTGTTTCATATATATTTTTTCTTTCAAGTCACCATTTAAAAAGGCTATTTTTACATTCATTTGATGAATTATTAACCAAAAGAATTGCCGACAGTGCAACTAGAGTTCTAATGGTTGCTATCTTTGTCATAGGAGAGTATGTGTCAAAATAGTTTATGCCTTTCTTTTGTGTATAACCTACAAACCACTAATCGCACCTTAAATTTGTCTATTGACCTATCTGGTTTCATTTTCCTCTTGAAAATTCATATCTTTTTATAGGCTTACCTCCTAGAGGTAAATTCACTAAATACCAAGTGTGATTTAACATGACAGAATCTAGTTCATTTCTAATGGCTTGTTTCAAAAAACTAGAATCTATGGAGGTTATAGCTTCCATATATGTCTTAGAATCATCTTCAACTAGAAACATCGAAACAAAATCTTCATTTAATCATTCTAGGTCTTCGGTTAAGAAAGCAGTTAGAAAGTCTGGACCAAAATGATGTTTCCTTTGTTGTCTTTTGCTTCTTCTAGTTCATTCACAATAGAATTAGAAGAAGTTTCCAAAGGTTTGTTGCTGGAAGAGGTTGTGTCAGTTCTAATTTTATTCAATGGGAAAACTAGTTCAAAGAATTCAGCATCTCTAGATTCACAAAGAGAGTTATCATTTAAACACATGAATCTATATGCAACACTATTTTGGGTGTACCCAATAAAAGACAATCAAAAGTTTAGGTCCGATATTCATTTTCTTAAATTCTAGACATGCCACTTTAGCTAGACAACCCCATACCTTGAGATGGTTAAAGTTAGGAGCAAACCCTTTCCACAATTCATAAAGGGTTTTATTCAATTTTTTTATGTGGGACTCTATTAAGGCTATAGCATGCAGATAGAATTGCTTCCCCCCACATATTATCAGGCATACCAGAGCTTAAAAGCATTGCATTTATCATCTCTTTTAGAGTTCTATCTTTTCGTTCAACTATGCCAATTTTTTGAGGTGTATAAGATGCACCCATTTCATGGATTATTCCATTAATCTCTGATAGGTGTCGAGATAAATTCCTATGAACACTTCTGCAGAAGTGGTCAGTAGTGTCGATTCCACAAGGATTGGGCTTAAGTTTATTTCCTCACAAATAAAATTAAAGATGGGGGAGTTTTGATTGTAATGAGTAAGAAAATAGATTAAAATTTAAATAGAGTGGATGGATATGAGATAAAGCTTTTTCGATTAAAGTTGAGTTCATGCTTGATTCCGTTAGTCGATCATTGATGCAAATGTAACAGTCGTTAAAACAAATAGATTAGTTATAGTCATTGGTGCGACCTAACGACTTTACTTTTTCTTACTTTGTCGTCAGCCAAGGAACGTCCGTTGGCTAATTTCCTAATTAATGGACAACCCTGGGAACATCCACAAGATTTAATCCATTAACAGCATTAAGAATTAGAAAGACCTGATCCTAACCAACAAAAGAATTCCTACGAGGATTCATTTAAATTAGATCATGCATTCTCCATAACATAATTAACTACTTTGACACAATTAATCATGCTATATTGCTACTAATTATCGAACCAAACAAACACTTATGGGATTGTAAAGTTCAATTAGCTAAGTAAATCTTCTTGTTAATGAATAATGGCCACATCATCCATAAAACAGATATTTGTGATAAGAGCACAAAGAATAGCATGAATACGTATTTTAACAAAAGTATTAAGCAAAATTTAGATCTCACAACAATTTAGGAATCTCGCAATCACATCACTTTAACAATAAAATAAGAAAATTAGTCTAACTTGCTAATGGAAGAACATACTAAGAAGTGGAATTCCATTACTAATTCGGCAATACTAAAAAGAAGTAGAATGAGAGCAATAGATAAAACTAAGGATAGATTAAAAGATGAAATCAAAGATGGAACAAAAGATAGTTCAAGAGGTGTGAGGTGCCTCCTATTTATACTAATAGCGCCTCTTGAATCTAGACATAAAGAGGGTAGGTTCAAGATTATTCCTAAAAAGTTAACATATTAACTAATCCCTTGCATTTAGGCTAGTCTTCCAATCTAGGATTCTATCAAAATCAATCAGCAAATATCCCTTTTTTCTAGCAAAATCCGCATCTATCTATTTCGGCAAGGTTGACCGCGGCACTAAGCGTGGGACGCTTAGTCGTATCTCCAAATTTGTCCCAATTTATCATCCTTCCTTCAAATGTCTTCAAATACCATTTTTAGCTCCAATTTGCCATCTTTACTTCCCATCATGTCTTTTACACTGGAAATACAATAAAATCATATGATTAGGAGTATTTTAGTATCAAAAGAAGACATTATTACCATAAAAACATGATAAATTGTGCAGTTATCAATCTCATAGAATTCCTTCAAGAACTTAGTGTTGTATTCTCCACCTCTATAAGATCTAAGTCTTTTAATTTTCTTATCTAATTGATTTTCAGCTTCAGCTTTGAATTTCAAAAACATTTCAGCAACTTTATTTTTTTATTTTAATAGATAAATTCTAATATATCTAGGAAAATCATCAATGAAAAAGATATAATATTTTTTACGACCTTTGCTTAATGTGTTTTTAAAATCAACTAGATCTGAGTGAACTAATTCGAGCAATTCAGTTCTTCTTGATGTGATAGGTTTAAAAGGTTTCTTTACATATTTATCCTCTAGAAATACTTCACATTTAGAGCATTCTCTTGCGTCAGAAATATTTATAGGATTCATATTTTCCAACCTTTTGATAAAAGAATAGTTTACATGTCCTAATCTACAATGCCACATATCAATAGATTCAATCAAATAAGCAAAATTGGAAGAATTTTTATTAAAAATAATGGGAACAGTGTCCAAGACAAACAACTAATATGATAGATAACCCTTTCCTACAAAGTCATTGTTTTTAGTGATTATGACTTTATCTTACTCTAACACAATTTTCAAGCCAGCTTAAACAAGCTACCAGAAACTAGATTTCTACTTAATGAAGGTACATATCATACATCATTCAAAGCTAATATTTTGACAGAAGTAAATTTAAGGAATACCTTTTCCTTTACCCAAGACTCCGGCGGTTGTGGAGTTCCCCATGAAGACACACTCATCATCCATTGCATCAACTAATTCATGGAATAGGGCTTTGTTGGAGCAGAAATGCTTAGATGCGCCAGTGTCTAGCACCTAATCATTCTTGTTCTCCACCAAGTTTGCCTCTTCAACTACTGCAGTTATGATCTTGTCCTTTTTGGCTAGGTTGACTTGTGGAGTTGGTTTGTAGCTGGTTTTTGGCTTCTCTTTTGTTGATCCTTTCTTTCGTAGCACTTGTATGCTTTATGTCCGGGTTTCCCAAAATAATAGCACAATTAATTATTCTTTTGGATCTTACCGTCAGGTCCTTTGAATGACTTGTGTTGATTGGTTTTTTTTTTTTTTTTGGAATCTTTTTCCATTATTCTGGTGAAACCTATCTTTAGACCCAACAGATTCAACAAGGTTAGTTTAACAATAAGAGAAGAGAGAGAAGTTTCCTTATCTTTCAAATGATTAGCCTCTTCCGTTCTCATATGGCCGATCAATTTTTGGAGAGTTAGATCTCTTTTCTTGTGCTTCAGATGGTTTCGATATTCACTCCAAATAGGAGGAAATTTTTTCAGTAGTACATTGGCTTGTAAAATCTCACACATTTTCATACCTTCGCTCAGGACGTTTGCTACTAGGTTCTCATTTTCGTAGATTTGGTCTATTATAGGCTTCCCATCGATCATTTAAATTTGGAGCCATTTACCCACGGCGTATTTCTTTCTCCCAGCGTCCTCCCCTCCATATCTTGTCTCCAATGTAGTCCATATTTATTTAGCACTCCTATAATTCACAAACAAGTCAAACAGAGAATTATTCATATGATTAAAGCAAGTGACCTCTTACTATTTTATTGTGTTTGTTGTATTTTAGCTTTCCCTCATCCTCAAATTTCGCAATCGTGCTAGCTACGGAGGTCTCAACTACAGTTATGGCAAGAGTGGAGGCCTCTGCTGGAGTTTCTAGCGGATTCTGGAACAACACGTAGTCCACGTCCAACTGTTCAAAGATGATGAGCAACTCTGTGATCAGCGTTTGTAGTTTGTTCCGTCAAGTGGCTCCAACTTAGAGAGATCATGCAGTGTTTTAGCCATTAGGAAGATTATTTATCTCATAAACTGGCCGAACTGCTAGCATTCGAACTGAAGGACTTGATCATTTTTCTGTTGCTGATGCATAGCGTTTCTTGTTGTCAGACTCTGATTTGAGTTTAATATATAAATTTCGTTTTCCTGTAAAAGAAAATATGTGGATTTGAAATTAAACGAATTCGAAATTTATTCATTTCAAATCTTTAGCCAAATCCAAATCTATCATTCCAAACAAAATCTAAAATTACATTTGGACTGATAAATTTGAAATCATGAATTTTAAATTTTTAGTATAAATCCTTTGAGTTTGTTTGGACTAATTCCATATCCAAAGGATTTTAAAAAACTTTCAACTCTAAATTTGAGTTATGTTTTGTTAAATAGTGATGGATTTCAAATTTTTCGAATATGGAATTATTTGAAATCCTTTCTCAAAATCTTTCCCTCAGATTCAAATCAACCAATCCAAATATTGAAACCTAATACTATGTCTGGATTGAATGATTTGGACTTGAAGAATGGATTTAGGGAAGGATTTAAATGACTTTATGAAATAGATTTTAAAATTCATCACCACGCAATAAAATATAGTTCAAAACGAAAATTCAAGAATTTAAAACTCTCTATAGAATTGAATTATTCAAACAATTAATTCAATGAATTTCTTTTTATAAATTTGAAGTTCGTAGTTTTCAATGCATCAATTCAAATGCAACATAAATTATTTCTCCAGATTCAAATTCTTCCATTCATATAGTCTTAAACTTTTAATTTAAACTATTTTTTGACTCATCACGTGAATTTTAATACAGTATTCATTTGAAAATAATTATGATAAATCCTTATTACATAAATTCTTTCATTCCAATGTAACATAAATAATATATGATATAAATATTTTTTTTTGAACAAATATAAATGTTGAAAACAATTATTACAATATTCTTAGCCAAGTTTTGGCCATCTTTGTCTATGTTCATATTATATTGGGGCATAGAGAATACTAGGGGCGTCTATGGTTTTCAGAAACAGGTTGAACCAATTGTACTATATCAATTTTCAATTAATTTTGTGATTTATATTTTGTTTTTAATTATAATTAGGAAAAGGGGACGGAGATTGGTTGTTACATGAACAAGAACAACATAAACGCCAATGAGGCCTAATTTAGTTGGTAAAATTAAGGCTCTATGATCTTAAAGGTTATGGGTTCGAATCCCCCCAGGTGCATGGGATGTTGTTTGCTATACAGTAGGAGTTGGTCTATTACATAGTAGGAGTTTGTTGTCTACTGTAATAACAGGTATTATTGAGGAGGATATGATTATTATTATTATAATAGTCTTTATTAAATATTGTCGACATGATTATACTTGTAATTGACTTATTTCAATTAATAATAGCTTATCGCTTTTACCTAGAAAAAAAAAAAAAAAAAGAAGTACAATATACATTGTGAAAAATATTGTGAAAAATATTAAATACTATACATTTGTTGTGAAATAATAAAAACACTAACATCAAGACCTACATTTTGAAGGGATTTTTCTTTTATCTGTTTACTTTTAAAGTATCACAATTGTAAGATATTTCGAAAAGGTCTCAAAGTATCAAATAATATAAATCATATTACATTAATAATGAGATCTGCATTGGACTGATGTGGTAATATCTAATTATTTGGTGTGTCTAAATCTTATTCATATAAGAAAATTTCAATTTGAAGTAAAAATTGTGATACTATGATCCTAATGCAGGATCGCTATTATGCTCGTTTACTTCAATAACTAGCTTTTGGAGGTAGGTTCTTTCAGCGTCATATCAATCCATCAACCCATCCACTGCACTTCTCAGTTGCAATCATGGGGTGCAGATGGTGATGGCGGTTTGCAATGTTAGCACATGCGCAAACTAGTCCAAGTGGTGACACTAGTATTGCAGCATGAATGGCGATGGCAGTGGTGCAAACTAGTCCAAGTGGTGACACAAGTATTGCAGCATGAATGGTGATGGCGGTGGTGCAAACTAGTCCAAATGGTGACAATAGTATTGTAACGTGAATGGTGATGTCGGTAGCGCAAACTAGTCCAAGTGGTGACACTATCATTGCAGCATGAATGGTGATGGCGGTATTGCAACGTTCCCTCGAAGCCCGACCTGTTGATATCGACACTATGAATTTACATGCTCTTGAGATAGGACGTATCACAAAGTCAGCACGCATGACATCCACATTATGAGTACTCATGTGAACTTATATGAATTGGACATATAGCTGGTTTATGAAGTAGGATTCTCCTAAAGTCATATGAAATTATTACATTTACATCTGCAAAAAAATTCAAATTGGCAAGAAATATTAATGATGATCTGAAGGGATTTCATCAAACTTGTCCCTGAGAACTTCAACTGCATGATATAAACACAAATAAATTCAACAAAGTGGATAAATTGGTAACTGCTTGTGGTAAAGAACATTGAAAACATTTACAGTATGCACTTAGTAGGAATCGGAGACAAACAGAAGGTAGTTCTTGCCTGCATATTTTCACCACACACAACCTGAATCTACTTGGGAAAAGCAAATAGACACTCAAAAACAACTTCATTCCAAACATGAAGATAACCAAATTTACAAAAGGTCTTACTCCCCAATATCTTCATTTCACCAAAACAGAAAAGAAGAAAGCCAGGGCTAAAGGGCAAGTGGTACTATTGACACTTCCATAGCCTGGAAGGCACTTGCCATTTCCGCACCGCGATATTTAACTCCGCTTTCTGCACAAACTTTGTACAAAACCTTTGTGCAGAATGTTATATATACTACTTAGTTATCTAGTTAAGTATATGGACAAGGATGCCTGTACAAGTTTTCTATATATACAGTTTAAAGATCTTATCAAGCAAGAAGAGCTGCTGGTACTGGTCTGGAGTCTCCACCGCTTGTCATCCATGGATGTCCTGCATAAAACGGGCAGACGGAAATTTAACCATCTTGTCAAAGAGTCTTTTATTAATATATTCATGAACAAAAGTTAGAAAATCATGTGAATATAAGAAACACGATCAAAATTTTAGTCCATTCAAGTTCTCCTAAATGGCAAAATATATTTCTGGAAACAAGAGATTAAGCCAACCAAATGAATGCATCCCATTCACTTGCAAATTATTTCCCAATTTGACTATCTTCGACAAGAAACAGAAAATCACCAACAGAGCTGGAACTTGTAAACACATATCAATGTAGTTCATGTATTCTTACTCAGGACTTGATCAGCTGAAAACCTTCTCCATGCATCCTTGCAGAGCATTCGTCTCAGCAAATCCTTAGCTTCCGATGAGACCGAGCTGAAGAGGCTCCTCGGGAATCTAAGATTCGCCCTAAGCACACTTTCAAAGATCTCACCTGCCGACTCCCCCATAAAAAGGCGGGATCCCGGCTAACATTATGTACAAAATTACACCTGCACTCCACACATCAACCTTTTCATTGTAGTCCATCCCAGTCACCACCTCCGGAGCAACATAGTATGGTGTCCCAACAATTCCAGACATCAGCCGTCCATTGCCAAAGCACTCAGCAGAACCAAAATCCGCAAGTTTTAGCTCATTATAGCTGTCGAAGAGAATGTTGTCAGGTTTTATGTCGCGATGGGCCACCCCGAGGCGGTGGCAGTGTGCTATGGCCTCCATTAGTGGTAACCTATATAAGAATTAAAAGTTTGGAAGCATATAAGCATATCGGAGCGAAAACTTAATATTTTCACAATTATCTAATCTAATGAGACTACATTCCAAAATTGTAAAGAAAATTATGAATAAGATAACAGCTAACAATAATCTTCTCCATATCTTTCCCAAATCCCTGTCTCAACATTAATAAAAATAAAGGTAACAGATTTCAACATTGCATGATAAATAGAATGAAATATTCGTCAAATTTATTTTAAAATGAGAAACAACGATTTGTATCATCCTTACTCTGCAAAGATCCTCAAAACGTTGCCTCTGTTGGAAATTCTAGAGGAGATTTACAAAATAAGCGAGGAAGAGGAAAGGAAATTCTTGACTTATCTCACCCTCTGCTAAATTGTTTCAAGAAAGGACGAAGAAAAACATCATACGGCAGAACACAAATTCCCAAATATCGCATAAAAGTACCTTCCTCAACTTAAAAAGAACCATGTTTTTACAGGGGGGGGAATAAAATCATGGAACACAATAATTCATTATAGTAATTACAAGAAAAACATAAAAATTCGTGGATTTAACAAAAATAAAGCGCTAAGAATAATTTTTTTCACCTCAATCTTACCCAGAAAAAAGAAAAAGCTACACAGAACTTCACTTCCTTCTTCACTCAAAGTTCCCAAAAGGATCTGGCAGTAAACAAGAAGTATAATGTACCTAAAAAGCTAGAGTCCCACAGAAACCGTACACAATTTTTCCTTTTTTGTAACTTCCAATACTTCAAAAAACAAATAAAATCCACAAAAAGAAATCGAGAAGAACTCACCATTACTCGGCGAGCCTCGGATTCAGCGAAAACGGGCCGGGCAGTGATCCGCTCGAAGAGATCCCCAGACCCACAATACTCCAACACAACATGCAGGAACTGATCATCCTCGTAAACATCGAAAACGGCCACCACATTCGGGTGACCCGAGACGAGCTGCATGAGCTTGGCCTCATTGTGGAGGCACTGGCTGTCGACAGCGTCGTACTGGATGAGGCGCTTGTCGATCGACTTCACGGCGAAGCACTCCCCGGTGGCGGCTGAGTAGCACCTCGATACGACGCCGTACCTGCCCCTCCCAACCTCCTCCCCCACTCTGTACTCTCTCTCTAGCGCTCCACTCATCACTTTTTCTCTCTCTGAAAAAAAGGATAACACAGTACGTACGGTGGGTGCGAATTGTGGGACACATTTATAGAGAGAGAGAGAGAGAGGAGAGAGAATGGTAGTTGGAATTCTTGGGGAAGGAATATTCGGGTAAAAGGGAACAGCTATCGCGATGCGGACGCGTGTCCGGGGCGTTTGACGGAGGATATACGGAGTTTGGTTTCAGGAGTTTCCACTGTTGTGGAAGCCTTTTAGAAAAATAAAATAATTTTTTTTTATTAATCATAGAATTTGTAAAAAAAATATGGATAAATTGCATAAAACCCCCCTGTGTTTTAAAAAAATAACGCGAAACCCCCCTGTGTTAAAAAAATAGGCAAAAAACCCCTGTGTTTTTCAAAATGATGCATACTCTCCCCTTCCGTTAGTTAAACCCTAACGGCCGTTAAATTTTTGCTGAACTGGCCGTATACCCATTTTATAACCACCGTTGATCTTTTGAATGTAAAAATGCCCGGTCCAGATCTAAAATAATTTAAAAGTATTTATTTATTTTTATATACTTATATATACATTATATATATATAATTAGATAATATAATATAATATATATATAAATATATAAGTTTAGCGGCCACGGGTGGGCGGCGGAGCAGTGCCCCGCGCAGAACAGTCTGGGCGACTTCGCCGTTGCCTGCGCAAAAGGCGGCGCGTCGCCCCGCGAAAGGGGGCGACCTTGCGTCGCCCCGTCGCCGTAGGGGCGACATCGCCCTGTATCTGGGCGACGATCCAGGGCGCGCCGTAATCGCAATAGTCTCCATCGCCTAGTCTTCTCTCCGTTGGCGTCGCCGACGGAGAAGAAAGTATAATATATAAAAAAAATTTAAATGGAGTAATCGCCCCTTGCCGTGGGGGGGCATCGCCCCTTGCCGTGGGGGGGACATCGCCCCTTATGCCCAGGTTCTGGGCGACGGAGGTCCACCTCCGTCGCCCAGTCTTCTTCTCCGTCAACGACGAGCCGACGGAGAAGAAGAAGGATTATTTAAAAATAAATAAATTAAATATTTAACTTTTAATTAATATACTTAATTAGTATATTTTATAAATAAATATTTACCTAATTAATATATTTAAATCATAAATACTTAATAATATAAATTAAAAAATTGTTAATTAGTATATCTAAATAAGAATATATTATTCAAATAAATACTAATTTATATTTAATTAGTATATTTTATAAATAAAAATCAAAATAATTTTAAATTAAATAATAATTTAATTTAATTAATAATATATAATATCATAAGTAATTTTGATTTATATTTATATAAACTTTTAAGTTAAAGAATAAATTTTAAAACATGTGCACATTATCAAACAAAGGGGTAAATTGGACATTTTGCCCACTTAAAAAATCTGAAAATCAGGAAAAACTAAGGACAACTTGCACAAGGCGCGAGTGTGGTTCACTCTCCGTTAGTTTCTAACGGAGAGGGGTATTTTGCTGTATTTTAGATAACACGGGGGGTTTTTTGCCTATAAATATAACACAGGAGAATTTTGCGCTATTTCACTAAAACACAGGGGGGTGTTATGCAATTTACCCAAAAAATATAGGGTTTTAGATAAGGTCTCGTAGATGTTAAACTCGATGTTTAATATATCCAACGGATAATAAAAATAAGAGTTTGTGATAAATTACAGGTTTGTTTTCTCCATAACTATACTATAATAAAATATAATACCAGCGATAAAATATTAAAATTATCATTAAAAATATATATAAAGTTATAATAATTTTGATCTTAAATAATATATTATTGATGACAGGAATTATGAACGCATAAAATTATTAATATAAATAATTAGCGATAGCACAATATAGTGATAATTTATTGACAAAATAAATATTGATCGTCGATAACATAATTCAGCCTATTTTTCTATAGAATTGAAAGAAATCTACATTATTATTATTATTATTATTATTATTATTATTATTATTATTATTATTATATAAAATGGTAATTTGGTATCTTTCCCCTATTGAATAATATTTTTAATATCTCTCTATTTAGTTTAAATGTAATATTTAAATTACTATACACAGATATATTTAAGTGTGCCCATATGCTTCTTATTAATGATTTATTATTGAAAATTTAAGGAAATAAATTATAAATTGCTTTGATAAAACTTAGATATCTACCTAATTTAAAGTGGGATATTACTTTAAATTAAATGAGATAGGTTATTTGCAAATGGGCATCAAACTGTTGTTGTCCAAATCATTTAACTAAAATTTCCCATCTTATAAACTAGTAATTAATAAAATAATGTGCATATCATATAAAAGTAGCTTTATTTTGACAATATATATTTTCTTGGGAGTTGGATTGGAAAAGCAAAATAAAAATAGCTTTATTTTGCTACTTTATTTATTGATACTATTTATCAAAGTACTTATTTTTTATTGAAAAATTGTATATTTATTAAATTACTCTATGATATATATATTCATTCTTACATAAATTGATAATCTAGTTAAATTTCATTAGCCTCAAGTCCACCAAGTGCTTAGGTGGATGTAGAGACATAGGGATGAACAATCACAGCCATCTTATCTGGAAATGGGGGTGGTTTGAGTTGGGTAAGATTTTTCTCATTGATTTTAAGATTTAGATTTAGATCTAATGAATATTATTAGACTCAAACTCGTTAGAAAAATATAGATTGAGTCTAGATTGAGTCTCTACCCATCTATATCCATGGGTGTACTCAATTTGGATCCAAAAAGTATATTTATTTTTTTCGTTATTCAATTGTATTATTATTTATTAATCGATCTAATTTGAGTAAACAAATTTGAAAAATATAAGACATCATAACATTATTTAACGTATAATAATTTCATAAAATTAAAATTGATCTCAATAATTTTGAATTTATTGATAAATTATGCGTAAAAATAGAAATAAAAAAAATTAATTTAATTAGTACGATTTGCAAAAAAAATAATTTGAGGAAAACAAAAATCAGGTTTGGGTCTAGTCGGATCTTGAGTGGATTATAATGGATTGGGTAAGGTTTATTTGGGTCTGGATTTAGATAGGGTAAGTCCCTATTTGGAAAGAGATAACTATCATCTTCCAATTATGTTAGTTATGTGACAACATTAGAGAAGAAATATGGATTTATCCATAAAAAAACTGTAACCACCAAGCCAAAAATATAGGAATCCACTCAGAGCCGTTAAGTTTTTAGACTGAGCATTTAACGGGCACGTATTAAGCATGTGATCTTTTTCATTAAATAGCTAATATATGAGTAGCATGTCAAGCTGCAAAGTGGGCGAGATGGGTTAGCCCGACACTTGGCCGGATTGAACGAATAAAAATATAAATTAGTTGGTTCAAGTCCGCTTGGGATTGAGTTAGTCTTGGGTCGGTCCCAAGTATTAAAATTTGAAATCAGCCCAGCCCAATGACCCAGGACCACCTAATCTTGAGCTGGGCGAGGCCTGCTGGACAATTTTCTTTTTAATAAAAATAATGCAGGCATATAAGTTTTATTATACAATTTTAACTATTATTTTTTAGTTATATTTTTGTGTGATTTTAATTTATTATTTATTATATTTCATAATACAATAAAAAATTTAAATAATTGTTCAAAAGAAAACCTCAATTCGTTAAAAAAAAAAAATGGGGCACATTCAGGCCTGAATCGGATTTGGTTCGAGCCTCAATCGGCTCATGGACTAGACCTAGATTTTTAAATGGACCTAATCGGGGCCCATTTAAAGGTCTAGACCACCAAAGGATCGATCATATTTTGAGTCGGATTTTTCTAGGTTAGTCCTGACTTGGCCCGCCGCACTATGCACCTTGAGTAGCATCGGACAAAAAATGAGACTTTTAAAACTTACGGACCAAAAGCGAGAATATTGTAACCAGTAAGGTAAAAATATAAAAAATCTAAGTTATGAGATTAAACTTATTTAAAAAATTATGTATAACATATCAATTAGGATCGTTTTGATTCTTAATAATCGGGTTTCAATTTATTTTAAACATTTAGACAAGTTCAGGACATATCCGTCCTAAATAATATTTATAAATATAATTAATTTATTAAGAGTTTTAACTTGTATTTGCAAAATAAATTATACATTTAACATAATAATAATTTGCTTGACATTCATAATCAATAGTTTTAATTTCCTTAGAAAAAAGATAATTGAATTTTGTGGATCATACCCGTTAGAGGTTGGTTAGACCTGGTAGGGCTTGAGGTGAATTAGGGCAAGTTTGGGTCTTACAAGAGACGGGATTGATCAGAGAAAAAAAAATATACATTTACCTCCTATGATATTGTAAATTTACAAATTAATTTTTTAATTTTTTTTAGTAATTTACCTTTTATATTTTTTAAAATACATCAATTTATCTCTATGTATTTTTTAAAATGAAGCACCCCTGAGGTTAAAATGCTTCAATTTACCCCCCTGAACCGTTTCATCCTACTTCCCACATTGATCAATCGAGTTTAATGTAATTTATCCCCTGTGATATTACATATGGGTAAATTACTTCCATTTAAAAAGTAGCAATTTATTCTCATATGTATTTTAAAATAAAGCAATTTACCCCAATCTAGGTAAATTGTATAGATTCAGACCCATTTTTTACCATTCCTAATTATGTATTCAATTTTCTCTACTTGTGAAGGCTGCGTTAGTAGATATTTTGTAAGCAAAGTCGAAGTGAATCAATTTTTTAAAAAAAGAAAAAAAAAAAACAGATGAAAATAAAAATTCAACCCATGCAAACGGCGCAAACGGCGTTAGCTGAGAGGAACAGTTATACTTAGCCGGCTGGTAAGTCGAGTTTTCATTATGGAACCAACCAAGTCGAGAATCCGTACAGGTACAGTTGGATTCGGAATCCACATCCATGATCCGCTAAGCATCTTTCCGTTTCCCCAATTTGCCCATACTTCTCCGGGCTAATTACCAGAACACCACTTCTAGATTTTGTTGGAAGTGGAGTATTGCAGCCTACATGTGGTCTACCTGAGCTGGGGGTGTCTCTCCAATATCAAGGCAACACATGGGCCCACACATGTTAACATCTTGTACTTTTACTTGTAGCCCCCAGCATGATTTGGTACCCCTTGACTGCCCTCAATGGCTAGGAGAACACATGGTTGGTGGGAGCACATCCCTTAGTGGGGCTGACTATGTATCCAATAACAATTAAAGAACATGCTAAAATTTAAAGACTTCAATCAAATAATTATTTATTAAAATACAAAAAATATTTTTATTTTTTTAAATATATAGAAGGAGAAAATTGGAACTACATTTGTGAAATATCTTGGAACTACAAATACAATATAAAATTTATAGTACTTCAAATATAATTTTTTTCAGTAAATTATTATGAATATATTTCATTTAATTTATTTATAAAAAAAACCCATCAAATATAATATATAAATACTAGGTATTTCAATTTTTAAATCCTGAAAAATTCCATATGAAAATTTGAGTTCATGAGATGATCATCTCTTGGGATTATATATGCTTGAAGCCTATTAGTTCTTCTAAGATATGGTATTACTTTTTTTAGAAAGAAATTATAATAAAAGATATGATTTTTTTACTACATTTTTTTAACATAGTTAATTTTCGTTAAAAAAAAATCATGATGAATACAAATTAGTTACAATTATATGATGATCATTAACTATTATTTTTACAAGTAAAATCAAAACGTTAATCATAGCTAAAAATTAAGATAGATATTTTAGTCGTAGTAAGAACCATAACAATTATTAATTAATCGTGGCCGAAACTTGAGTTTTTGTATTGATTATATTTGACTGTAGTAGATATTATTGATTCATTATAATTTTTCTGTTATATTATTTATACTATAGGGAAAAAAAAAAGTTCTTTTGTAGTGTATGAGAAGCACCACCAGCGTAACAATCCTTCCAATTAGATTTAATTATGTATAGGAGTCTGCCACTGTTGTAGAGTTTCTAATTTCAACCATATCAACCGGTAAAATTGCACTTTTGATCTCACATAATAGAGGGTATTGTATTTTTTGTCCCACAGTTTACGGGTTTAATACATTTGGTTCCATAAGATGAAATATTATAGTATTTTTTGTCTTGTACGATCAAAATTATGGCACATTTGGTTCCATAAAATAAAAATTTATAGCTTTTTTTTAAAATCCAAAAATGCTCTAATTTTTTTAGCTTACAGGACCAAATATGCTAAGCCTGTAAATCGTGAGATCAAAAGTACAAAATCCTCTATTGCGTGGGACAAAAAGTGCAATTTTCCCCCTATCAACTATCCGAACCAATTATCACACACATAAAACAAAGAAGAAGAAGAAGAATAGCGACAAAAAAATTAGGTGATAAATTTTAATATTATCACTAATTATAGTTTTAATATTGATAATTACTTTGTAAAAGTTGTCATTTACAAAAATTAGTAACAAAAAAGTTGTACATAATTGTCAACAAAGAATTAGTAATACATATGTAATTACGGCCTAAAAACAACAAGTAATTGTCATCATACATGTCTTGTCATTAAATTATCACTATAGAGATATATCATTAATTAATAATTTATAATGATAACTTTATACACAATTTTTATTACTAAAAATTAGGCTTCGATAAATTAAAATGTTTGCTACTTATATATATCTTTAGTGACAACTTTAAGATTATACCACAACCAAAATGTAAAGTGGATTAAAAACCCCTCCTCACTTCATTGGAACACAACATGAAGGATTTAAATGAGTTGTGTAATCTATTTTAGTTATAACTAAATGAAGTTTTTACCTTTTCAAGAAAATTGTAATTTAGGTTTAGTTTGATATGCAATTATTTCTCTGACTGTTATTAGATTGAGATTGAGGCCTCATGAACAAGTTTGATATCATGAGTTTAAGTTCCATAAGACATGAGTATTTTTTTTTATTTTATGTGAATTCATTATAATTTATTGAGCAAATTGTATTTTTGGTACCACAATTTAGGTCATTTTGCAATCGTGGTACGTACCATGCTTTTCCAATTCACAAATTTGATAACAAATCAATGGGACGTCTTGCAATTTACATTTTGCCGTTAATTTTTGGATGGAAATGCTATGTGAGTGGCACATGGCCCGTTAATTGGTCACTCATGGGTGGTAAACTCACAGGTTCAAGTGCATTTTGGACGAAAATTGATGCCTTATAAACTATTTTATGCTATTTTGATGCCAATTTGTGACATGTAATGTGAAGATTGAAAGAAGTTAGATCTAATGCAAAGCCAAACAAATGTTTCATTGACAAAAGAGGAGAAGGTTGTTTATTAATACACTACATTAGAAACATAACATTGTAATAAAAAAAAAAAAAACATATAATCATACAATAAAGACTTACGGTCATCTTGGGCTGTGAGTGGGACAGACACAGGTTAAGACTATAACAGAGGGGTACATTTGTTGCCTGTCTCAACTCATCTATTTGTACTTGTTGGTTTGGCAGATAGATGTCCTGATGTTTAGGTGGAAACTCCTCTATAAATTTTTCTCAGTTGCATCCCTTTGTGTTATGACCTATCCCTCTACAATACTTGCAAGCAACAGTCTAATATTGCCTTTATATTATCAATTCTCCTTTGTGCCATTTCTTTTTCTTTATTGGTTATTCACCCCACAGAACATTTCCTTAATCTTTTTGGCCTTCATCTCTTCTTTCTAGAATCAGGGGGCAATGGAAGAATATAACATTTCTTATCCCACAAAGAACTACCATCCTATGGCATCATACACGGCTCATATACTTTTGTATATGTTGCACCTGATAGCGAAAATGCACAAAGTCTTCTAGATCCAACACTTGGGCACATATGACATTCATCCAAATCTTGGATTCAACTGTGTACCTATCACCATCATAACATGAGATCTAATAATCCCAATCATTTGCCTTAACTCAACGCCGTCAATCCTTCTGTTGGGTCCAACAACACTTGGGTTTTTCTTTAAAGAAAACTCGAGCAACAATCGAGATCAATTTCGGAGGAATCAATCTAGTGTTAGGGTTCAAAAAGGAAAAATCAAGTTTGGAGAGGCAATTTTTTTTTTTTTTGTCTACTTTCAAAAGTTAATAAGATTTACCTCAACTCTACCCGTACTAATCATGTGTAATTTGGGGCGGTAAGAAGGTTGACTTAATGCCCACGTGAAATTTCTCGGTGGTGTCAACTGTGCAAGATGTCCCGTTAATAAGATATCAAAATTGATAAATTGGAAAAGCATGGTCCCAGGACTGCAAAGAGGTCTAAAATGTGGTACTAAAAAGGCAATTTGCTCTTTATTGCGTACTGATGCTAATGTATATATTCCTCAAATTTATTAAAATATTTATATAATCGTATAATTATTGCTTCTATAAAAGAAAAATTAAATCTAAATTAATTTGAATTTTCCCCTAAGTGACAGTAAGGAAAAAAATTGTAATTGTCTTGCTTGAGCAAAATCTAAAAAATTACAAATAAATATTTTTCCACTAAAAAATGCGTATTATTTACTTTGAACTAGATAAATTTTTACTCGTTAATATTAAACACGCGCTCAGAAACTATATATGTTCCATCATAAATACGAGTATTTATCAATTTCAGGTACAATTATAATAATTTGTTATTTCATTATAATTTGTAATTTGATGGTTATTTGCCGTTCGTATTAAAATGATGTAATTAACCTTACCAAAAAATTCGTCTCAAATAATTACTTAAATTATTATAATTTATTATTTATAGCATGATAGTTTATTGAACATTGTATTAATAAAATAACCATTATTAACATTTTTATAAAAAAAAATACACTTACCAAACCCACTACAATAAAATAGCTCAATAGCTACGAAAAACTTAAATGCTAAAGTTAATATCAAACTAATTAGTAAAAAAAAAAATTCGTTGCTAATCTACACTATTTAATATATTTGTAAACAGCTCGTTACTAAATTTTTAGCAAGTAAATTCTCGTTGCTAAATATTAGTAAGTAAATTCTTATATTAAATAACGTGGTTTAGCAACAAAAATTTTACTTGTTAATTCTTTCGACACTAATTTTTTTCGTTACTATTAAACTGTTTTCTTGTAGTGACCCGACATAAAATGTTGATCATAACAATATCTAAAAACGCAACTAGATAATACATAAGAATAAAAATAAATATTTAAATCGATAAAGAAGGGTACGTATAACAATATCTGGCATATACCTCCAAATAGTTGATAAGTTATATTAAAAGAGGTGGTCCTTTTTTATTTTTTCATATATATGTATATAAATTTGAGGTCCCATTTCAGTGTCTTTTGAAGGAAACAAAGGGGTCATGCATGCATGCATGCAGAATCGCGATTTTTTCTTCTGATATTGACACTGCAAATGTTGTTTGATTTTTTGAGAGTAATGTACAAAGCAAAAGGACAGTAACCATAAAGGTGAAGACGACAGCTTCTTCATATAGAGACAACATTTTAAGGCTTAAAATTGTTCCCAAAAATGCTTTCCTCACATGCTACTTACAAGTTCAGAAAAGGAAATTTCAAGTTGATTATTAATTTGTTGAGGTTTTGGCATCTAAAGACATATTTTTATTAGGGATAATTATGTTTACAGTTCCTTATATATTGTCTTTTTATACAAAACGTTCTTGCCTTTTTTAAAAATTACAGAAACGATCTCTAGCGGCCTTTAAAACTAAAAAATATCCCTATTCACCAGGTCAAGCTTCAATTTAATTTTTTAATGACATAAATGCCTTTTGGGATGTTTTTGTATTATCAAAAGATAGAAGAAGTGCCAAAGTAATATTTATGATGATGAATAATATGACCCCTGATATTTTTCTATATTATTTATGCTAATTTTTAATTTAAATTTAAATTATTTTATTAATTTTTTTATTATTGAATCTCTATATAAAGTTGCATCTTTTAATAATTGGAATGTTGGATTATTCAATTAATATATTAGTAAAATGAATTACTAACTTAGGAAAAAGGGGATAATTTTTTTAAAAAGTTAATTTAATAATTTAAAATATTTAGTAAATAAATTATTTATTTTTCTAATTCTAATATAATTTATATAAAATTGCATAAATTATTTTGAATTATTATTTATTAATTTTATTAAAATTTAATTATAAAAAATAGAAAATATAAATTCTTTTAATTTTAATAATTTTAAATAATTTATAAAATATGATAATTTTTAATTGAAACTCCTAAGTTAATAATTCATTTTGTTAATATATTAATTGACTAGCTTAATATATTAATTATTAAAAGGTGTAATTTTATATAGAGATTTAATTAAAAAAAGTTAATAAAATAATTTAAATTTGAATTAAAAAATTAATATAAATAATAAAGTAATTTTATGGGATCATATTACTCATTCTCACATACATTACTTTGACCCCCTCTATCTTTTGGTAATTATAGAAACACCCCTAAGGATATTTCTATCATTAAAAAAATTATTTTAAAGTTTGATTAGGTCAACAGGGACATTTTGGGGGTCTAAAGACTGCTAAGGGTGGTTTCTGTAATTTTTTAAAAGGAATGGGTGGTTTGTATAAAAGAAAAATAGGTGATGGGGTGTAAATATAATTATTCCTTTTTATTATTACTTTTTAGAGTAGTTTATTCTCAACTTCATGATATAATTACAAATGTCTTCATGTTGTTTGAAAAATTACTGATACCTTCATAATCTATATTATATATAATTAGAAAAAAATACAATATTAATCCTGTAACTTGGGGGAGGTGGCATTTTTTGTCCTGCACGAATCAATTTTCTTAATTTAGTTCTATAACTTTAAATTTTAGCAATTTTAGTCCTGTTCCGGCCAATCTGACTGAAAAACCTTGAAACTTTAGAAGGATTGGCATTTTTAGTCTTGTAATATAGAGAGTTGACATTTTTGGTCTTGCACGAATTGATTTAAAAGATTAGAATTGCAATTTAATCGGATCATGTACAATCACATACAATTTTCAGGCAAATTGGCTAGAAAATGACTAAAACTACCAAAGTTGTAAAGTACAAGACTAAATTGTGAAAATTAATTCGTATAGTACAAAAAATGCCAACACTCATAAATTATAGGACTAAAATTATAATTTTTTCATATAATTATGTAATTCTTGCACGATAAGCTGAAAATATCAACTCTATCTTTAGATTTTTTTTCATTTCTTTAATTTAAAAAAATATTAAAAACTTAACTTTATGCAATGTCCCATTTGTCCCTTGGTGTTTATGCCCCGTATATTTCATTTTAGTCCATAAAAAGATTTTTCAAAAAAATGTAGAATTATAATCCAGGGTAGAGGTGCTCATGGTGCGATTCTATTTTTTTTAAAGTTATTTTTAAATTGTTTTTTATTGGCGTTATAAAATAATTTTTTAAATTGCCACTTTAGAAAATAAAATAAGGTGCGATTTTGTGCGGTTTCGGACGGTTTGGCGATTTTAATACTTATAGTAAAAAGAAGATGTTGAAACTAACAAAATCAAGATACGAAACAAGTATTTGTATTTAACAAGCAACAAAGACCAACATTACGCACCACATACCGTCGACATTCTCCATAATTTTAACCAGATCAAAATATAAGAACCTATATAGTAATTAATTCTTGAACACATGAGTTTACTATCAATATTGACAATCTAGAAATCTAAACTTAATCCAACAAGGGTCAAGGGTTGTTTATGGACATATCAAATATATTGTCCAGAAAGCATATTAAATTTAATTACATCCTTAATAGATATTAATTAATACTAAATAATACTCTAGATTATGCAATTAAGAATCTGTAGGCACTAGGCAGAGATACCGACTTTGTAGGCATAAGAGAGAAGAGGGAAAATGAAGAGAAAAAAAAGGGGAAAAATGAATGAGAAATTGGAAAAAGGATCTAATGGGCTTAAAAAAATAAACACCTTTTTTTTTTTTATAAAGTCCAAATTTGAATTTTATAAAAGTGGATTTTGTAATGTGGGTCTTGGGCCTATATAATTTGAATATACCTTCTAAAAATTTTATTATTTTATCAAATTATTATATATATAATTTTAAAAAATAACTATATATTTAGCGATTTTGTTAAGTTTTGGCCCTGTTTTTAAGTTCTGAAATTAAAATTAAAGCAATAGTACTATATGATTTTACTCTAAATTTATATTCACGATCTGAAAAATAAATCACAAAAAATGATTTGAATCGATTGATTTGGTTCGAGCGACTTTAATTTTTTTTTATCGCCCGTAATCCAGAATTTAAAAGGACAGTTCAATACAACATCTGAATGTAATCCTAATGGAAGTTAGCATAATGAATCTATATACTGTTGGATGGACATAAGTTTTAGAGGGATATCAATATATAAATCAAACCTCAAGTAAGCCTAATGAAATTGCTCACTATTATTGAACAATTTTCATGTTTAATGTATCATCAATTTTATCTTAGAGGGATTAAAAATGGTTTAATAGTGATATAGCAAAAAAAGTATGTGGTTTTGAACTAATAATCAATTCTCTATTTTCTTCTCAAATACCAATCTCCAAACATTCTTATTCAAATTAAATTTGATAGAGGCGAATCAATTATACAGTAAATACCATACATTTATCATGTGATTGATCACTTTTTTTTAATCGTACACCAATTATATGATAAGTATATTCCAACTATCATCTAATTAGTTCAAATTTAAAAGAAAAAATTCTTAAGTCATGTAGTCACCGAATTTTATAATTAAGGAAAGTAGTTTGCATTGACCGATTTGTCCCATTTTCCTTTTCTCAAGGCTATATTTGGTACCACTCGTCAAGGTTTTGAAACCCAGCTCAGTTTGGACGGTCAGACCATTTGAACCGGTCTAGAAAAGATTGATATCAGAAAATCAGAGGAACCAAAAAATCTTTTTTTTTTTTTTTTTATTTTTATGAAAATCGTTTGACCCGATGGTTCAACAGGTGAAGTGTGTGACCCGGTATTGGGTTGATTGAACCGGGCAGGTCAATAATAAAGTGTAAATACATGATAAAATCTTTGATTTCTCTTCTAAAATGTGTATTATTTCTATTAAGTACCCTAATTTTATGTTATTTTTGAAATGATAATAGATTATTTTGTTGAATTAGGATAATTTCAATTATTTATTTTATTTCTAAATATAAAATTCTAATTTCTCTTCTCATTTCAGTTTTGCTATTTCTATTAGATCATTTATGATAATTTAGTGTATCTGATTTTCTGTTAAATTTTAAAATGTGCAATATTATCTTTTATATTTGATCTTTATTAGTTTGTTTTTAAATTTATTTTATTATATTTTATGTCCTATTGAACTATTAATGTAAAAAAAAGTATTTTTTTCCTATAAAAAAATAGGTTGTTAAGTATATTATATTTTTTAAAATATTAATAATTATATATAACATAAATATGATGTCACTAATTAGACTATGGTTCAATAACCCATAACCTATTTAATTTTCCGATTCGATGAACGATTTGGATTTCAAAACATTGCCGCCCGTGTAATTTCACTTCATTGATGTCCCATTAACCTTCATTTGATTACTTCACTTCATTAATAATATGTGTTTGGACTAAAATACCCTCAAGTATTTGTGACATATTTAAAGTTAATATTTTTATGAATATTACTTTGTTATTCATTTTATTTTAATTAAAATAAACATATAATAAATCATTGAATGTACTTCGATGACGTCTAGTACTATTTAATAAGTATGGGGCTAGAGCGACTACATTGGATGTATTTAAAAAATTAAAGCAAAAATGACAATCAAATATTTGTCATCTCTTTTCTTTTTTCTTTTTCAAATTCTTCCTCTTAACTTTTTTTTCATATAATTAATTAAGAAAATATTTTAATGATAAAAGTATTTTTCATATAAAACGAATTTTAAATTTTATATAAATAAAGAATAACTTACAACGAGCTCCTCTTAAGTTTGACATAAATACAAATACTCTCTTATTGTTTGAAAAATTACCAATATTCTCTTATATTTAATGAAATTATGTAATTTTTAGATGACATGAAATTGTCAACTTTACCCTTAATGTACTTTTCTTTTTTAAAAAAAAAATTAAAAAATTGTTAGAAAACCTAACGAGATGGATGGAAATTTTTTGAAACATTATATATATATATATATATATATATATATATATAATTCCTCACTTACTCCATAAAAAAGTTTCATATAAGGAATAACTAAAATTATAACCTATATTCCACAAAGCATTTCGTCAGTTCACCATAAAAAAATAAATTAAAATTTAATGGAGACTAATGAATTAGCTAGCCATTGGACAACTATTAAAATCACTACCAAAAAAAAAAAATATTTAATCATGATTAATTGGTTAAAAAGAAAAAATCAATAGTAAATAGTCATTAATAACGACCATGTAACGGTGACTGTGGTATCTGCGAGGGTGATTAAAAAATTTTAGCGATGACAAATAACTTTTTTGTGGTGCAAAACCTATGTTTTTCTATCAGTTTGATTTAACTGTGGTTAAATAAAAATTATTTACTACAATTTTTAGTCTATAACTATTAAAGTTGTAGCCAATAGTTATTTTTTTTTCTAGTGAATAATCAGAGGTGAATGGTAATTTTTCAATTGATGAGGAGGTGTTCCTAATTACGATAAACTTTTGAAAAGCTCGTTGTAATTTATCTAAAATAAATTTAAACATGCATTAAGTGTGCCACCGACAAATTGGATTTTCTATTCCAATTAATATTTACACATTTCGTGTACAAAACCAACATAATTTGTTTTCTTTAAAAAATTATAAACTTAATATGTATACATTAAATAAAGTTAAGGAATAATTACATTTACACCTCTTGATCTATGGCCTGTTTATATAAATCACCCATAGTTTTTAGATAATTACACATATACCCATCAAAATATCATTATCACTTACACAAACCACCTCTTACTTTTCTGAAAAATTGCACCCCCCCTAAAAACATTAGTATTATTACATAAACTACCCCTATTTTTTTACTGTTAGGGATAATTTTTGTAATTATGCAAAAAATATGGTGATTTGTGTAAAAAGATTATAGATTTGGGGGTGTACATGTAATATCCCTAAAATTAAAGATCAATTTTAAAATAAAAAATTCAATTAGATTTCACCGAACCCAGTTCCTTTTATGCCCTTATCCGTTTAGCGCCTTCAAAATTAGAAGCATATAATTTCCGAGTCGATGAAAATACAATAAAACCACAACGCGCCCCTCATTTAAAATACCGTTACTCCATATTTAGCAACTGAAGAAGTAAGCAATTGGCGCGCACATGGATTTACAAGGTATGAACTTCAACGATACGGACTTTGGGTTTCTTCGATTTTGGTTTTTCTTTTCTCCATAGTTGATTGAAAGAAGTTATGATTGTTGAATTTTTAGTTTTCGGCTGTTTTTCTTTTTGTAATTGTAATTAGTACTGTATCTGTTTGATTTTAGTGCATATAATAATGTTTAGGGCACAGAGGTTTTAATAATCCGAAAGCCATGCTTTCTTCTCTGCTGAGCAAGAGGGAAAGGCTTCAGGAGGAGCTCCGAAGTGTTGAAAAACAGGTGGGTTTCTCAAATTGGGTCTGTAGTTACTTTAGGTTATAGTTGTTTTGGAATTGGTTTATATTCTGAATATTTCTACAGTAAAGTGATGGTGGTTTTCCCCTTTTTGGCTAATTTATGAGTAAATATTCTCAGGAAATGCAAGTTTTGTGTTTAATTTGGAGCATCCAAGTTGTAAGATGGTTTATTGGACTGCAAGTTTGATTTTCTATTAATTGAGTTCTTAAAGGGATTTTGAAATATGAACAGAGTGGATGTAGAATTCATTGGTTGAAATTTAAAGAATTCCATAAATTATTTTTTTTTCCCCCATTTTTGGGTTTGTACCTGCTGGAAATATTTGTAAGTAGGGTATCTCTGTTTCTTTTACTGTTTCACTCTGGAAGTGTTTGTTTATTTTTCTCACAGGTATATGAGTTGGAGACGAGTTACTTGCAAGAGACGACAACTTTTGGTAATGCGTTGAAAGGCTTTGATGGGTTTCTTTCTTCGTCAAAGAATACGGCTAAGTAAAGCGGCTTCATTTGATTTGTATTCTCTTAAAATCAAATGTTCTTTTTTAACCTAACTCATTCCCTTTTGAAGTTCAAGTTCATGGTCATGTGAATTACTGTATATGCATTTTCTTTAAAACTTTTTTTTCAACTTTCATCTAAGAGTTTGTCCCCGATAGATGTCAATATTTAACTACTTTTCAGTTCTTCAGGAAAGCTGAGTGATGTGATAATTGAATATTTTTTCCTGCAATTGTGCGAATTGACCGGAATTTACATATAAAACAAGTTAAATATCAATATTTATAGTGGATAAGTAGTGTCTTCACAGAGCATTGCATCGTTTCGGAATAAATGGGAACTATATAACTTGAAGAGTATACTTGAGACTCTTTCTGCTTACAGGATTGTGCGCACTTTATGCGATTAAGAATAAAGTTGCAATCCTGTCACCTTTATGCCAAACCTGTTTGGCCGCTGTCATGCCAGATGCACTATCGATGTTAGCGTTTCTTCTTAATAAGAATGAACAAAGTAAAGAACATTTTTTATCTATCATGGTAATAATGATTGACTGATTAGTCTAAGATGATACATGGGTGCTACTTTTATTTGAGTGTTTCTACTTTTGTTGGCTGTTATCATTACTTAATCCAATGCTTTTGCAGCATATGATACTTAATTCTGTTCTCTTCCAGCTTGAAAAGGTCCAGAAAGTTTCAGCCTGAAGATAGGGTATTCTCATTGTCTTCAGTCACTTCACCTGCGGTATGTCCAAACTTATATATAAAAAATGTTCACATTTTAATCTTAGACCCATTTAGCATTTTGATGAAATAGCTTTCACTTTACTTGTTTATCAAATGAATAGGACGAAGTCTTTTGGTTAAAAATTGGGGTATTTTAGCCAAAACAGGTAACTCCCATGTAACATCGAGATTAATATATGATGTTCCACCAATAAAATTACAATTAAAGTCATGTGACTAAAGGTGAATGGCATTTTTGGTCCTGTTACAACAAAGAATGGAAATTAAGGATAACAATAAGAAATTCACACATTGACACCAACTTTCACTGGAAATTGGCCTAAAGAAACTTGCTTTGGAAGATGCAACTGCTTGGTTTGGTTTCTGTTGGCTCGAGACGTTTTGTTTGATGGTTTTTGCAGTGTCCATTGTATGTTTTATCGCATTTAATTTAAAATAAATTGTCCGTCCTGAAATGCTTGTTATAGTTCAAGTGGTTGATCCATTTTCTGGTGAGATGCTTATGATAATTCAAGTGTTTGGTCTCTTTGCTGGATCGAGTTAAATTTAGCTTGGATTCCAAACAAATCAGGCCTAACATCATCTTTTTAAGTGCACTTAATCCACTTAATTCAGAAGGATAATGCTTGCTTTCTGAAACTTTAAGGGGGTATTAGCCTATATTTGTAATGTGAGGAATAAGTAAAAGTCGCATAACCATGAGACTGTAACACTTCAGTCCTTTTTGGTTATCATGCACGAAATGATAATAATTGAAGAATTTTTCTTCTTGCTTTTTGCCACTATCTAATTGTTGTTTCTTTTAGGTTCTTTCTCCTGTTTTTTGCATTTGTTGTTCTCAGAAAGCACATTGAGCATTTATAGATGAAGTTGAAACAAAACCTATAAGGACGTGCCTATGGGGTCTTGGTCTAATTGTGTGAAGAACAAATTCAGAGGCATAAGACTAAGATATTCCTGGTTTGGCCATTATGGAGAAATCCGGGATGAGTGAGATACTTTAGTTACGTTTATACATGAAATCTCGAGATCTAGTGATATAAACCTGGCCCTCTGGGGCTTCAAGTCCCACCTTTACGTGAGCTCATTCTTGGTTATCAAACAATCATCATTATTTTGCATAAAGAGAAGAGAAAATGGGGGAGAGAGAGAATGCATACTGAAAGGTCATCTATATTGCACCGAATGTACTTATCACTGTTCGATTACCAGGGAAAGGAGTTGGTTTCACCACCCCTCTTCGCTTCACCTAATGGTTTTGGATAAACAAGCTCCATTTGAACTAGCCCATCGTGCTTGTATGTGATTGGCAATATTCTCATTTAGCCTTTGTATTGCTCAGTTTAATTACTTACTGTGTAGGTTGAGGAGCTTGGAGTTGGAAAAGAAGGTCAGTCTTTCGTTCCCGTTTTAGTAATTGTTTTTTATTTCTTGTTTTCTTGGTGAACTGCGGTAACCGTTCCAAGGTAATATGCCGAGATGTGACACTAAAACCAATTGAACCCCTTCCCCTAAACTGTATACTCCTTTATTTCATGCTGAAGTAGTATGTCATTGGAGTTTTCCTTCTCTGCTGTTGTTGGTAGATGGCAAATCAGATATGGTTCAAGGTCGGCTAAAAGGCGGAGCCTTAGTCACCACCTCACAGTAAGTACACTTTGAGCTGTTCAGACTTTGAAAAAAAACATAAAGAATATAACACAACTAACTACATTATTTTCAAGTCTGATGGATGGATTTGTCAAGTAGTTAATCCAAATGAACGTCTGCCTTGTGCTCTTCAGCTCTTGTATTCAGCATTTTAGTTTGGTATATAACACAACTTATTCCTTCAGGGGAAAACCAAAGAAGGGAAGAACGGGCCAAAGGGATCCGAAAAAGAACAGACTTTCAAGTGACGTATCCCGATGAAGACGATGATCTTTGATTCGAGACAGCTTGGTTTTTCAGTTTTGCGGTGGATCCTCAGATGAATCATACTCTGTTGAAAGTTATTGCCACTTGTTCGTTATATTTGTTAGTCGTTTTTTCTGCTCATATTGCTTATGTTGTAAGGTCACTCTTCACAGATTTCTGTATCTTCCAATCTCGAACATTATCAAAACGAAGACTTAAAAACATGTACATGTATTCTTCCTGTGGCATTTTTTCGTGGGTCTTTTCATGTTTCTTTGTCTTGTAGTTTATGGTTCAAGTTCTTTGAAGGATAAGGAAGGATTTTTTTTGCATGACTTGTATATATTTAATGTAGCAGAAGATATAATGTGATCTCGTAAACAAATGAGTTTTGCACCTAACTAAATGATAATAACTGAAAAATAATGGGTAAAATACATATTACCCTCTTGTGATATCTCGAATGTTCAAATAAGCCACTGTGTTAAAAAAGTTATCATATAATCCCCTGTAAAATTTAAAAAGGTGCATATTGGCCCTTAACCCGCGCCCCCCATTTTCTATCATTTTTTTCTCCCACATTCAACGACCTTTCGACGTGTGCTTTCCACCGTTGGAAAGCCCGTCCGACAATGATCATTTTGACACCCAACCACCGCCAATCTCTCGTCCGTCAGCGAGTTATCTCTATTTTTTTATTTTTTATTTTTTAGGTTTCTTTATATATATATATATATAATTAAATTATATTTTTTATATTATATTTTTAAAATATGTATAATTTAAATATATGGTAGTTTGATAATTTAGGGGCAAAATATACATATTTCAATCGCAATTTTGTGAACATGAAATTTTACAGGGGGGTAATATGAACCTTTTTAAATTTACAGAGGGTTATATGGAATTTTTTTTTATCACAGGGACTTATTTAGACATTTGGAGTATCACAGGGGGTAATATGTATTTTATCAGAAATTAATATATTAATTATATTTATTTTTTATTTATATTTTATAGTTTACTAAATTTATTCTACGTATAAATAATTAATTTAATTGATATTTTAATATATATTTTGTCATCAAATTAATGATCAATAAGTATTAACATAAAGTGTTTTGGCCAGTCAAATCTTGCTTTGCAATGAAAGATTCAAGCCAAATTGTAGTCAAACATTCAAGCCAATCAGATCGCGACACGTGGAGTAGCTGCATGTACGCTCCAATCAAATCATGATAAATAATTTCAAATTTATCTCTTTACAAAATAAACATATTAAAGAGATAGTGTCAAATTGATCAATCATATTATTTCAAATATATGATGCATTAATATCTTCAAATTTAAATTATAAAGAAATAACACAAAATATGTTCTAGTACATAAAAACTCTATATTTTTAACACATGTATAAAGAGGTTTCTGGAACTCATTCAAAATGCACAAAGATAGAGAATGAAAACTCAAGCAAGTGAACAAGGTAACAAAATTTTTGAGTTCTAAGATATTCAAAGTGCTTAAGGTGGAGATCGATTCTTCTGTCATAGGTGTGCAACAAGTTATAGCGTTTAATTCGAAATTACAGGCGCTAAGCTATCGAATTAGCGTTACAAATATCCAAATAATTCTCAAAAAGATCAAAGTGACAAATCCACTTTAAAATCCTCAAATTTCAAGTCAAGACTGTTTAATTGAGAATTACAGACGTGAGCTCTCGACTTAACATTATACAAGTTCAAATTCAAGTTTAAAGGAGATGTATGTGAAGATTTACCCTATGAATTTGTCAAAATATTTTTTGTAGAGAAGAATAAGGAATAGAGATTGTATTTCATTTTGATATTTCAATCCAAATATTTTATTTGTATTTTGATTTTCAGATATGATAAAATTAATACTAACAAATTTTGACACACTTGATGGGATGTCCATACCCTTCATCTTTTCCCTGCATCAGGATTCTCAGTGATCTCGGAGCTCGCCATATCAAAATTTTTAAGCTCTAGTACAAAAAATACCAGTGTTACTACGAGAAACATGTCGAAGAAACTTAAAATTTCTTCCCAGATGATACCTCTCATTGAGTGTGCCCAAAAAGACTTAATTCTACCTAGCCATGCAAGTGAAGATAATGGAAATAAATATCCTTCGTCCTCTCGTCGATTCGTGTCTGGCTACTCCTTCACAACAAATGTGGCTTCAATTATGGTGATGAATGCTACAACTATAGAGGAGCAGCTTGCAAGCTTGACAAGAGTCATCAAAGGATTTAAGGAGCATGTTCAAAATCAAGATGCTCAAATTTCTAGGTTAATCAACAAGACAGATAATGTTGACATGAGCCATATTATGGGGAACAAGTTGAGACTCATGATGAAGTAGAGGTATCCACGAATCAACTTTATGCTAAGAAAGATAAGTTTGCGAAGGAGTTTCTAGTTTCATCTAATGGGTAGTGCATAATTCATTGAAGGAACAAGTTGAGACTCATGATGTAAACCAACTGAAATAATTCATTGAAGGAACAATCAGAAGCAAGATTGAGGGAAGCTCAAAATCATCGTTACTTGCTCCAAGCCTTACACTCCAAGGATTGACAGCTTGATGTCAATGGCTATCAACTACCAAAGTTCCAGCAATTTGATGGCAAGGGCAGTCCTAATCAACAAGAACTTCACTTCATGGAAACGTGCAACTATGTGGGAACATATGACAATAATCTAGTCAAGCAGTTTGTCCGATCACTGAAGGGTAGTGCATTTGATTGGTATATTGATTTGGAAGCAGCCTCGATCGATGGATGGGAGCAATTAGAGCAGGAATTTCTCAATCATTTCTATAGCACTTGGCGGGCTGTCAGCATGTTTGAACTATGAATTCTTGCCAATAGAAAGAATAACTAGTCATCGATTATATCAACATGTGGAGGAATTTGAGTCTTCAAAGATCGATTATTTGAAACTTTCGCTATTGAGATGTGTATTCAAGGGATGCATTAGGACTTTCGGTATATTCTCCAAGGAATCGTACCCAAATCATTCAAAGTATTAGTAATTCGAGCACATGATATGGAGTTGAGTATGATATCGAGTACAGTTAAGGGACCACCTATTTAGGAGCTTCGCAAAACCAAGGAAAGCAAGAAGTAAAGAGTGGGGGAAAACTTTTTCAAAAGCTCCAAACAAGGAATCGATAACCGTAAATGTAGTACTCTTCAAGCTCAGGAGCACGAAAGACACCTTTATTTGAAAGAATAATGTTCTTTACGAGAAACCATAAAGAAAACTAACTTTGAAGGAAATGCAAGCCAGATAATATATGTTCCTTGATTTCGATGTCTTTGGAATATTTGATAACTTGTTGCCACCTTATCAATCTGCCACAAATGAAGTGATCTAAGGAAGCCGAACGGATGGATGATCCAAAATATTGCAAATACTATCGCTTAGTTGGGCATTCAATTTCTTGTTTGTTGCTGGTTATCTACGTGAACAAAAAGTGAATGGGACATTAACCGATTGAAGCTCTATGGTTAATATCTTACCTCTACAAATTTTGAAAGAATTTGGAATCCCAATGAATGAACTCTCAAACATTCGCCTTATGATCTAGCACCTTACATGCATGTTGGAAAATGGAAAAAGAAAAAACATTCGATTATGGGGACATACCACAATTTTTCTTGAACAATCAGATCCTGCACGAATTGGATGAATGCTTGGTGAATCTCTTTATAGGCATAATTCGGGAAATCCAGTTAAAATACAGGTTGTAAATCAAGTGCCAACTCCTATGGATAACAGAGTTCAAATTGTGGAGGGAGTTGAGTGTTATTAGAACTCAATAAGCCTACTCCTACGAAGTAGAACTCCTGACATAAACTCGTCAAATTACTTTCGAAGTTGAAGTCGCACTTCAGATTGTGGAGGGATATGCAAGCCTTTTGATTATAAGGGATGGGCTTGACAATCAAAATTGGGCCATGATATTGAAGGTCATTTAAAAAAAATAACAATTTGTCTAAAGGCCCATTATGGGAAACTATATATAGCCCAAACCTCTCAAGTGTACAAAAAAATTCAAGGTTTGATTGTGTCCAAATAGATTCATAATTGGGCTGGCCATTCAAATGCGATTTATATTTTCTCAACTCATGTATTTTGAAAATATATTTTCAAGTGCATATGTTTAACGAGACTTAGTGGGGTATTTGCACACAAATGAATTTTTCACCTAATTAAATAATGACAAATGGAAAATATATATTAATTATCAATTGTATCTATTTTCTATTTATATTTTGGAGATTACTAAATTAATTTCAAGTATAAGTAGTTAATTTAGATATTTTAATATATATTTCTTCATCAAATCAATGACGGTCAAGTGTAAAAGCAAAGTGTATCGGCTAATCAAATCTTGCTCCGTAGTCAAAGATTCAAAGTTAATAAGACAGCGCCACGTGTGAGTAGCTGCATGTACTCCAATTGAATTAAGACAAATAATATCAAATACAAATATTAAAGAGATAATCCAAATTGACCAATCATATCATTCTAAATATACAATGTCTTTATCTCTTCAAATTAAATTGTAAAGAGATGATACGAAATATGTTCAAGTACATCACAACTCTATCTCTTTGACACCTATATAAAAGGGCTTTTGGAACTCATTCAAAATACACAGAGATAGAGAACGAAGACTCAAACAAGCGAAGAAGGCCAAACATCTTCCTCTACACAATTCCTCGAGCTCAAGAATATTCAAAGTGATTAAGGCAAAGATCGATTCTTTCGTCAAAAGTACACAACAAATTACAGTGTGTAATTTGGCGTTACAAGTGTTAAACCCGAATTAATGTTATATATATTTAAACATATTCTCAAGAAGATTCAAGTGGCAAATCCACTTTCAAATCATCAAATCTCAAGTCAGAACTATAATGTTTAATTCGGGATTACAAACATGGGCCATCGAATTAACGCTATAAAAATTCAAATTCAAATTCAAATTTAAGTCTAAAGGAGATCTATGGGAAGATTTACTCCTTGACTTTGTCAAATATATTTTTGAAGAGAAGAATCAGGAAATAGAATAGAAATTGTACTCATTTTGATATTTTAGTCCAAATATTTAATCTGTATAATTCCTTTATATTTTAATTTTTAGATACAATAAAGTTAGTGCTCACATATATTGAAAAAAAAAAAATTCAGAAATCGTTGGGAGTGTTGACATTGGAATTTTTTAAATAAATTATCACCAAAAAGTTCAAATAAGTTGATTAAAAATTGAATTTCAAAGTAAAGTAGTGCACATTAAGTTTGGACATTTCGCATTTTGAGGATTAATTCAAGATAAAATATAAATATATTCATTTATTTTAGGTTGACTAATTGGGTCTTGATGCCAAATTGAAAAAGTGGATTGCATTTTGCTTCCATAAGGTCGTGAAAGATTACGCATTCACATTAAAAAAACAAACCTCCAGAATCTAGCCATTTCATGGTGTAAAAAATTGTAGGGAGTGATACTTGATGAAATTATAATAGAATATAAATACAATTTTTTTTTCTTTTTCTTTCTCTCCCTCATCTCATTGATGAATGGGGTATTTATACTAATACAACATCACACTAATTTGGTAAGTCAATCTTTCCTTTTTTCTTTAGCTTCTTTCCTTCTTCAACTTCTTCCTATCCTAGAATGTTCACTTTTGTCTCCTTGAATCTGGACTCATTTTTGGACTTTGTTCATCCAAGTCATTAAGTAACCAATACATTTGAACTTGGACAACTAATTAAATTTCACACAAAATCCCCTTGCACTTGGACCAATTTCGAGGTTTCATTCATTAGAGAAAATCATACTACTTACCATGTCACATTTTATCACTTAATAATGGAAAGTATTAATAATAATTAGTTACCATTTACATGAATGTCTATCTTTCTTTTTCTAGGTTGATCTTTCTCTCTATCAATAACCCCCCAATTCCTGAATATCCTTAGGATATTTAGGAATTAAAGTGGATCACTAGCTCTTCCTTAGACCTTTTATGGTTTAAGGTGCCGATATAAAATAGAATTTTGAGTATAGAAATAATTTCCAAAGTAGTTAGTCCTATTGTTGTAATTAGATTGATCCACAATAGTAAAAACATATTGCTTCTTTAGAAACTAGTTCATTAATTTAATTTTAACGAGAACATAAATTGCAAGGTTGAGACTCACATGTTGAAGTGCGAGATAATATCGATGGTAATTTAGACCATATTTATATGAATAACTATAATTTTATCGATTCTTAAACTTTATTTAGAAGTTTAATGGAAAGTTTATTCCGTTCTTTTTTTTTTTCGCCGTGAGAAATTTTAGGAATTTTCATATGCGCTCCTTGATTCCAGGTGTTTTGTTACATGCCTATAGCAAATTTGCTTGATTTTTGGCTTTATGCCGTTCTATTATGTGTTGCAAGGACACTTGCTCATTATTAGTTTCGGGGTGCTTTTTATACTCCTCAAGGAAGCTTATTTCTCACTGGCTTCAGGGTGCTTCTATATACGCCTCAAGAAAGCTTGATTGTTGTTAGCTCCGGGGCATTCTATTATGCGTGTCAAGAAAATTTGTTTATCATAGGCTTTGGGGCAATTTATTTTGCACCTCAAGGAAGCTTTGGTATCATTAGCTTTAGGGTGATTTATTATACACCTCAAGGAATCTTTTATAAATTTTTTATTTATGTTCTCTATTTGGGGGTGTATTTATTGTGACAAATAGTTTCCACAGTATGTTTGTTTTTTTTTTTTTTTTTGCTTTTTTAATTATTGTCGTATCACGAAATGCATATTTAGCTAAGATATTTTAGAGTATCAGGCTAAAAGCGCCAAATGCTGCAGTTCGACCTTTAAAATTTTAACTAGAAAAATATAGAAAAAATAAAGTTAAAGACAGGTTAGCGAACGCATGGGGAGAGTCGGAGCAATCTCCGTACCATCTCCCCCTCGAACCAAAAATAATTTTCTTTTATTATGTGTTGTCTTGCCATGTCGTGGCACATCATGGCGAAGGTCTACCGCATTTCACCTCACTCTCTCTGTTTTTTTTTTTTAATCTTTCGATTACAAAGTAATTCTCGCTCTCTTTCCTGTACAAGGGCTGCACCCCCTTTCTTACCAAAACTATATTAATACAAATAAAACATAAAATCACTTTTCTTATAAATCTTCGTTCCTTCTGAAACTTGCATTCGCCGGGAGCTTGATTGAGTTCTTTTAGAACTCTTATACTCTTCCACATAGTCAAATTTTATGGGGCATTCGTTGAGTTTGTAAAGTTTCCAATACGTTTGTCGCATACAAATTTTTTTTTTTATCTTCTTTGTTTAAAGTCCTCCAATTTTCTTTTTTTTTTAAATATGATTTTTAAAGCTACGACACACACATATATATATATTGTATATTTTTTGATTTTTCCATTGTTGCATAAATTGTTGTGTAATGTTCTTTTCCATTTATTAATTACAATATGATAAGAAGATTACTCTATATTTTCTCTTAGTTCCAAATATTACCTATATAATTAATCTCTTAAAGATGGTTAATTTGTTCTCTATTTGGTTCATTATTATCCTCTTCAAAATAGATGAATTCCATCACTACATATCATAGTTAGTTTTATAATATGCTGTAAAAATAAATAAATGAATATTTTAATAAACATAAATTTCTAAGACTTTACCTCTTTGTGACGTCGCAGTGTCTCAAGTTTTAGATCTAGTATCGAGGGGCTCATTCTTCACAAAATCTTTATATACTAAATTATTTTTGTCAGGATTTTCAATCATATTTCTCAAACTCGAAAGAAAATCTGGTGTTTCCCCACACACGGTGCCAATTTGATGTGTAAAAATCATAGGGGGTGATATTTCGTATAATTACAATAGAATATAAATACAACTCTATTTTTTTTCTCTTTTTCTTTCTCCTTTTTTTTTTTTCTCTCATCTCATCTCATTGATGAATGGGGTATTTCTACTAATATATACAACACCATAGTAATTTGCTAAGCCAATATTTTTATTTTTCTTTAATTTCTTTCCTTCTTCAACTCCTTCCTATCTTGAAATGTCCACTTTTGTCTCATTGAATTTAGACTCCTTTTTGGGCTTTGTTCATCCAAGTCATTACGTACCCAATACGTTTTTAAACTTGGACAGCTAACTAAGTTTCATACATAATTCCCTTGAACTTGGACCGATTTTTAGGTTTCATTCATTAGAGAAAATCATGCTACTTACCATATCACACTTTATCACTTAATAACGTAAATTAATAATAATTACTTATTATTTACATGAATGTCAATCTTTCTTTTTCTAGGTTGATCTTTTCCTCTATCGCCCTTGAATCACAGTTTGAAGAGAAAAATTAGGGGCACTCTTCATTTTTAGAGATTGCAATATTTTAATTTAAATTCATAAAAAAATTAATTTTTTCATAATTTTTCCTAGTATATATAATTTTGGCTGGAAACTCGAAATTTATATGAACAGGGTGATACGCATTTTCTTCACATTGGCAAGACTGATATTTCAATGCATGGGTTTCATTAACTATTTTATTGTTGTCACTACTTCGTTACTATGAGATTTGGATATATAATGATATATTTATCCAAATTATATCATCAATATATAATAGACAAATTATCTGAAAAGGTCTAACCATGGAAAAGTGAATAAGTGATGCAAAAGAAATGTTTCGAGTGTAGGGATAAAAATGCAAGAACAAAACTGCAACCATTATTTGGATAACTTCTGAATATTTTAAAGCATTAATTACACTTAACACCTTTAAGTATATCTATTATCACAAATATCCTCTAATATTAACATTCAAAAAGGTCGAACTAACTTAACATCATTAGTAAATTCATTAGACTGATGTTGATATGTGGCTAATATTGCACTGATGTTTGTCTTATAACTATTAAAAGATTCATTAGGATTTTCTGAAAAAAATTTCATATCAAGTTTAATTGTAAGTTTGTTTTAAAGTTATTAATTGTTTGTTACTCGATTTAGAAAAAATTAAAATAAGTAACAAACACAAGTAATAAGTTAAAAATAAACTTACAATTAAACCTGAAGGGAAAAGGATCAACTATATTTTTTCAGTGCAGTTGGCTTGATTTTTCAAATATAATTTTTTTGATGTTTCTGGGTACAAGTTTACATAGCAACTCAAACGTATGGACCATGTTTACTATCACCTATTAGCCCATATATCTAGCCTAATAGGCCCTTGTACGTTGTTTCCTAGAATAATTGACGACCCGCTACAACACCGCATGGTCTACTACAATCTGCTACTTCACCCCTATGATAATATGGGTTCCCAACCGATATTAATAATCGGTGGGTCCTATTCTTTTTTCTACTATCTACTTGTCCCATTTTTGTCCCTTCATTCACCATTTTATTTGTCTGATTTATCCATTATTTTAGATTAAATTACACACAACCATTACTAACTCCATGTGTCAAAAAGTAGATGAAAATTTACTGAAGAAAACGAGTTTAGTTTTCTCTCCATGATGGGAGTCCCATCCATAGTTGTCTTCAACAAACCCTCCAAACATGATTTTCGGAACCGGCCCGGACCGGTCGGTTCGACCGGTTCAATCGGGCACCGGCCATGTTTCTGGGCCAGTTCAGACCTCAAAATTCGGTATGGTCAAAACCGATAAGAATCGGTCAAACCCGGCCAAAACCGGTGACCCAGTAACCGGTCAAAAACTTATTTTGACCATTATTTTGAAAAAAAATATTTTTTGATAAAGTTAAATATTTTTGGGCTTGAATTTTTTCTATTTATAGCCAAAAGGGTTCAAATTTGGCTTATATTTTTTCAATGTGGGACAATTAGTTTTGCTTAACTTTCCCATCCCACATTTATAGTCTAATGTGCTAGATTTTGCTTAATAATTTTTCAATATGGGACAATAAGCTTTACTTAAACTTTCATATTTATAGTTTAAAGTGTTTAAGTTTGCCTTATTTTTTTCAATGTGGGATAATAAGTTTGGCTTAAACTTTTCTATATTTATAGTATAAAGTGTTTAGGTTTTGATTTATGATTTTCTAATGTGGGGTCATATGTTTGGTTTCAAGTTTTCATATATATAGTCTAAAGTATTTAGATTTTAACTTATGCTTTTCCAATATGGGATTATAAGATTAGCCTAAATTTTTCATATTTATAGTTTAAAATATTTAAGTTTCGCTTATTTTTTTTAATTTGGGACAAAGCCACATCTAACAATCAATAAGGTTTAATAAATTGATATGTAATATATTGATATGTTACAAATAGTACATGTATATAATGTATTCTGGGTCAATCGGTTTTTCAATCCGTTTCGACCGATCGAACTAGTGATCCAGTGATTGAGTAACTTATCCGGTTCGATTCCCAGTCTGGGTTTGAAAACATTGCCTCTAAGATGATCCCCTTCTCACTCTTTCTAGATCTATGTTCCTCGAAGCAAGATCTACCATTTTTTCAGCATTTTTTCCCATATTTACTAATTTCGAGCTTCTGTTTGTGTTTTACCAGTGTCGTATCGGACGAAAATTGCTCATCAAAACAGGAACTCGGTGCAAGTAAATGGCACATGTGAGTCTTTTCTATGTCTTATCCTTCACCTCAAATTTCATCGAATATGTGACCTTCGCATCTAATACCACTGATTTTTTTCACTTGCACACCATGGAAATACTGAATAAGACCAGTTCATCTTTTTGCTATTCCTCATAGGTATTGCAAAATGCGGCTCAATATTGCCATGGTATGTAAAAATTGTGATGTGTGGTCTTACTAGAGATTTATACAACTATTAATTTTTATTTATGGGTTATGTTGCATATAAACACGTTACTCCTTTTTTTGATTTCCCGTCGCATTTAAGGGTTCATTTGTAAGTGATTTATATATTTTGGTATTCAACAAAGTCAACTACTATGACTAAATGAATTGCAAATATTGGAGTTGTATTGCGAATATGTCCTTGTTGGCCACTGCCTACTTCCTCATAACTGTTATTCTTCTTGGCGACTATAAAAGATGTTAATCTTTCTAGTAACCCTTATAACTTTCAGTATATGAACAAATATTGTCTTTTATTTTTTTTTTTTATTTGCATAACCAAAACATACACTCATAACAGGTGTGTTTCTTAGGATGACGGTCGGCCACAATTATGCGCTTTGATTGTTGTTGAGCAAATAACAATTGATGTTTCCGTAGTGCTTGCATTGTTTGTGTATATCCTTTGTATTCTTGAAAGCTAAGGTCCCAATCACTGGACGTGTTCGATCTTGTCGTTACAAGATTAACTCTAGGATCTCAAATCAAGTTAGGCACCTATGTAGGTTAGTTGAATACGATGACATCACATGTTTTAGGAATCTATGTATGGACCGCAATGCATTTGAGCGTCTTTGTTATTTACTTGAACATTTTGGAGGTATATCGGACACAAAATTCGTCCTCGTGTCAGAACAAGTGGCAATGTTCCTCAGCGTCATTGCACATCACAAGAAAAATTAGGTTGTTAAGCATGACTTTATCCGATTAGGGAGACAGTTAGCAAACATTTCCATGCAGTATTAGATGCTATAATTTTGCTTCATAAAACGTTTCTTGCTCGACTGACTGCAATCGGTGATGACTGCACTGATAATAGATGGAGATTTTTTAAGGTAATGACGATTGAAGATCGTTAATCTTACTTAGTGATTCCTTTATCTTATGGATTATTCCATTTGTATGGTTGCTTTAATACTTTAGACCAGGGTTGTCTCGGAGCATTGGATGGAACTTTCATTGATGTACGAGTCAGTGAATAAGATAAGGGTAGGTACCGCACTAGAAAAGGACATGTTGCAGTTAATGTTCTAAGCATTTGTAATCCAAACATGCAATTCATATACATCTTATCGGGTTGAGAAGGGAGTGCTGCTGATAGTAGAGTGTTCCACGATGCGCTAAACAGAAGAAATGGATTACGAGTCCCTACCGGTATCTATGGATTGAACATCATATGTTCAATTCTTTTGTAATCTTTTTTGCTATGTTCTCAATGTTCGATGGGGTGAATATTGGCTCGATGACCACACGGCCATTACCTGATTTCATGACGTAATGAGTTTGGTTTTAATTACAGGCAATTACTACTTATGTGACAATGGTTATTCGAATGCCGAAACCATCCTCACTCTATACTGAGGTGTGTCTTATCACTTACGTGAATGGGATCGTGGAGTGGGAGGACCACAAAATCACGAGGAATACTTTAACCTCAAACACTCTTCAACAAGAAATGTTATTGAACGGGCGTTTGGTTTGTTGAAAGTCCAATGGGCACTATTAAGAAGCCCTTATTGTTATCCTATCAAGATCCAAATAGAATTATTTTGGCTTGCTTCATTCTCCACAACTTCATTCGATCGGAGATGCCAAATGATCCTTTTGAACTTGAGATTCCAAAATCGCTTGATTGTGCAGTGGAGTCGAATGTCGAATACATTAGTAGTAATGATATTAGCAACTCGTGGTCCTAATTAGGACAATTTAGCCTCATCTATATATCACGAGTGGCAAACTCGTGCATGATCTGACTTCGTCTTGTTTGTCCCCTATCCCACCATAACCCAAGTGGTGTTTCTTCAGTAGGACCATCTGTTAAAATACATCCGAAGACCAAAACTGATTCTATTAGACAACTATATTTCCGTTAAATAGTTGTATGTCTATAGTTTGGTGTTTGTTACGTGTCAATGTTACATTCCTTGTGCTACTATATTATTTACCATCATAATTACTTGTTTTTACAGTTCTAGTGACTTATTATATCTTACTGTCTGTTAGACTTGTCTTGTTTCTATTTTGATTAGATGCTCCGATTGTTACTGTTGCGTAAATTTGCGCTCATAATGCTTCACTTATGCAATAATATATGTTGTGGATTTTTATTGCATTTATGCACTCATTTGGTTGGTGTTAAACACTAATAATTGATTTAGCTGTAATACAGGTGAACTCTATATGAAGTATTGACCAAGTACAAGGTTGAACATGAACCTAACAAACGATGAGGGGATTACTTGACAATATCGATGTAGCGCATCTAAAAACATGACACTCACTAGGCGTACTTGGACGGTCCATGAAGAAGAAGTGTTGATAAATGGATTGAGATCGTTGGTGGCTAGTGGGTGGAAATGCGACAATGGGTTTCGCATTGGTTATCTAGCCCAACTTGAAAATTTTATGCTGTGTCCCATCCCAAACTATGATCACAGAGCTAAGCCACATATCACATCGAAAATTCAGGCCTGGAAGAGACAATACTTTTCTATTGTGGGTATGATGTCAAAGAGTGGATTTGGTTGGGATGAGAGCCAGTGTATGGTTACGATCGAGGAGAATGATAAGGATGTGTGGGACGATTATGTCAAGGTATGCCTTGTTACGATGCCGTTAAGATTACATCATATAAATAATATGCTTTAAATGACATATTTCTATTATATGTCACCGACTAAGAAATGTTCATGGTTGCAAAGCTTGACCCGCACGCCAAAGCTATGCACTACAAGTCATGGCCTATTTTTCCTGCCTAGCGTGAGATCTTCGTGAAGGACTGTGCAGCTGGAGATGTCGCGAATGATACTGATGGGGCGGCATCTGAGATCTGTCACGAGAAGAATAACCGCATAGATAACTATTACATTCCAACCGCTGAGTGGAATCCAAAAATGGGTTTCATGGTGTTGAAGAGGAACCACCAATATCCTCCAACATGAATGTAGATCCCACGGTAAACTCGTCAAGCGCCACCAAATGGACTAACACCTCACTTTGGAAGTGTAAAGTTGACAACCCATTGGCAGAACTACCACAATTGGTAAACTTGATCACAAAATTCTGTGATTTTGCAGACACAGGATGGGAAAAATGGCGCGTGTACTCAAGGGTGAATTTGGGGACCTTGATTGTCGTGGATTTGCTATGGATGTGGCCAACTCGAGAGTTTTGATGTGAACGAACCACTAGTTATTGCAGAGCGCTTGGTTAATCAGCCCAAGTCTATGGAGCTTTTTTACTCGCTTTTAGGGGAGTATCGTGAAAAATGGGTGCATGTTGGCTGGGCGCTTCTAATAATTTTGCATATGTTTATCCTTTTGTCATGCTAGGGTGGCAAACAATTACCAACCAAGCCATTGCACCTGGATTTATAACTTTATTTTGGTAAGGATCATTACCATGTGCATTTGTGATCAGACTTATTTATGCTTATTGTCATTCTGTTTGTAATTGTACTCTTGTGTTCTGAACTAGTAGCATAAGTGTCTTGAAAAGGACTACAAATTTCATGAAGATTTTGTGATAAATTGGGACATTATCTGGAAAAGGATGTTCTCTAAGCTTATTAACCTTCAAACATATGCGGTAGCTTTATGTAAAAGAATTATTAAGCAATATATATATATTATATATATATATATATATATATATATTTTACGGTGAAAAGTCATGTAGTTCAAAAAATATATATTTTATGCATAATATAATATGGATACTTTTTGTTAGGCAAGTGAAATTATACACCGATTTTGTAGAGGCAAGTGAAAAACATGTTACAAGAAATTATTCAATAAATAAATTTGTCATAAAAACCAAATATATAATGTGACAAAACTGTCAGTATTTTAACTTATTCAATAAAAAAACTTTATCATAACAATATGAAATATATATGAAAATATATATCTTGTATGACTATGTAAAAGTTTTTTCATAAAAAAAATTATCATGATAATTTTTTTTCGTATAAATACTAAATTGACTCTCATTTTTGCAAAACAATTTTGAAAGAAACAACTTGGTGTTTTTTTTTTCTATATAAATGTATGTACAATAGGAGTAAAATACAATACAAAATACTACAACCAACTATTTTTACACATATATTTAAATCAACATTGATATTAACATAAGATCAAAGGTTCCATACTACAACACAAAAGTCATGGATGACTAAGCACATAACCTATGCGTACTGCAAAAAAAAAGGAAAAGAAAAAGGAAAAGCCAACATTACTCTGTAGTTTCTTAACTACATACAAGAACATAAAAATATATGTTAAGCACCCATGTAGACTAATAATTTTAAGGGATAATTACATTTACACCCCCTCACCTATTGTCATTTTCCACAAACCACCCCTGCCTTTTCAAAAATTACAGAAATCACCCCTAACAGCCTTTAAAACCCCAAAATGCCCTTGTTGACTTGGTCAAACTTTAATTTAATTTTTCATTGATAGAAATGCCCTTAGGGGTGTTTTGTAATTATCAAAAGGTAGAGGGGGTGTCAAAGTAATATTGGGGAAAAAATATGACCCCATATATTTTTTATTATTATATATTAAATTTAATTTATTTTAATTATTTTATTATTTTTTTATTGAATCTATATATAAATTTATACCTCTTAATAATTAAAATATTAATTTATTTAATAATATATTAATAAAAACTAGTTACTAGCTTATAAATTCAAATTAAAAATTATCACATTTGTATACATTATTTTAAATTCTTAATATTAAAATATTTATTTTTTATTTTTATTTATAGCTAAATTTTATTAAAATTAAATAATTACATACATGTATATAAATTATTATAATGTAAATGTACAAATATGTATATAATTGAACATATTCATATGTATATATTTACATTTATAATAATTTAAAATATCTTTAATAAATCAATTTTTATTTTACTAATTCTACTAAATTTATTAATTTTAATAAGAATTTAATTATAAATAAAAATAGAGAATAAATAATTTTAATTTTAAGAATTCAAATTAATTTATACAAGTTTTATTTTTTTTTTGAATTCATAAGCTAGTAACTAATTTTTATTAATATATTAATTAAATAATTTAATTTTTAATTATTAAGAGGTGTAAATTTATATATATTCAATAAAAAAGTTAATAAAATAATTTAAATTTTAATTAAAAATTAGTATAAATAATAATAAAAGAATATATGGTGTCATATTATTCAATTTTCTAAATATTACTTTGACACCCCTCTACCTTTTGATAATTACAAAACACTCCTAAGGGCATTTCTGTCATTGAAAAATTAAATTGAAGTTTGACCAAGTCAATAGGGGCATTTTGGGGTTTTAAAAGCTGTTAGGGGTGGTTTCTGTAATTTTTGAAAATGCAGGGGTGGTTTGTGTAAAATGACAATAGATGAGGGGGTGTAAATATAATTATCCCTAATTTTAAAAACACCAGGTATAGTCACTATTCATCATCCGACTAGGTAGACACGAGATCAACAATATCCTTTGATTTCTCAATATCATCTTTTATCATAGGAAAACCACGTCGCCATCCTCACCCTTGATTTCCTTAGGATTCGAATTCAAGTGTCCATCCATGTCCCAATAATCTGATCCATCATCAATCTCGTTACCATTGCTCTCAAATATTGTACGCAATAGGTCATACCGACTCTTTTCACGCCACCAATATGCTTTAGCAAATGTGATCTCCTACAAAAAAGGGTGAAATACTTGTTATGCTGCATGCATATACAGACTATGAGAATTTACTAGTACACAAAACTACCTGAAAAAGCCTATCCCATGCTTCTTTACTAATGACACGATTTGTATGCGGATTCTAGTCAAACCATTTATCCATAAGTATGCGGTGGAAGGTGTGATACAGTTGGCGCACGAGATGGAGCTTCGCACAAATAAAACTCAATTTCATACTCATCGAGAGAAAAATCATTGACGACGTCCATGGCATATTCTAAGGCACGCATGTTAGATTTGGACGGATTTGTCTGTTTGTATCCTCACTCCACCACAAATGCCAATGTGTTAATGAAGGCGATGCCATGGCCTTAGCCCACTTGGTCGTGTAGAAAAACTTGGCTTGCGATTTGATGTGGCGTCTGTCTATCGGCCATTGCATACATGTGCTTATTTATATGAACCAGCCGAGAAAAAAAAAAAACATTTCGTTGAGCCATAGCCGGTGGAATGGAGATATATGGTGGAAGTTGGGTGAAAAGGGGTGATGGGAAGTGACAGGTTCATTACTTATCATGGAAAGCCAACAGACCTAAGGGAAATGATTATGGAGGCTGCTCGTTTCCCAGTTGGTATTGATTTGCTGTTGACTTGCAAATCTATTGAATGCCATCACTGTCAGTCTGGGTGGGACTTAATGAAGCAACATTAGACAAACAAACACGCATTAATGTATTTTGGTGTTTACGTTTAACAAATAATATATTTAACAAGGAAATTTCCTTTTCCTTACAAGATAAATTAAATTTTATTGATAATAATTATTTTTAAATATGTTTAAACATAAAATCTATTTTGCATATTTAAAGACTAAATCTCTCACAAACAGTCATTTATATTATATTTAGTTATGCTTCGCAACTTTTGCCCTCTAAGCTAGAAGGCTTCTATTGTAGCACATGGCAGATGTGGTGGTCCCAAACTATTACAAGTCCAAGGATTGCATATAGTACTATTTCAGATACACAGAACAAGGTTCAACCTACAAGGGGAAACCAACGGCATAAGAGACCTCGACGCAACATGCACTACACAATAAGATCCTTACGTATTGGCGGTCAAAAGGAAACAACACACAATAATTGAGGAAACAACATAAATGAAGAGACAAGATGGTCGGTGGGGTGGCATATCAATTACGTTTAGCAAGATATGGTATTTACTTAACTAGATTGTGAGTCTAGTCAAGTAAATGCCAGATACAAATGCAATCAGTGAGCAGGTTGCTTGTACAGGTGTAATAAGCATTGAGTATTATCATTAAAGCCACCACTACCAACAAATGCGATAATTAATGTGCAACTTGTCCGATATAATGCTAATAAAATGTAGAGAATTTTCATGAGATTTTAGGAGTTATTGCACAGAAATAAATTAAATTCACCATAAATTATTTATTTTAAATTCCCACATATTTCCATGCATTTTTTCCGCTAAATAGAATTGTACTAAAGCGTGATTATTAAAACTTTGTTAAGATTGTTCTATAGTTTTCATAGAAGAAATTCGGAGGGGAAACTTGTATAGATTGTTCAAGAATGAATTCGAAAAAATAATAATTTGCGAGTGACGGGTTTACTTGGGCGTTGCATTAATAAAACTATACCACTATTTGTTGCACAAGAAAATAAAATCTTAACGTCATTAAAGTCCCTTGTTAACCTTTTCCTATGAATAATATGATGTTCCGGTGATTCTTCACAAAATAGAAATCTAATATATATTTTGCTATTCACTTCACCAATTTACAGGAGTCCATGCTATAGTGAAAAATAATATAAATTAGGAAGTCGTTGCTAATTGAATTAATACTTGTTTGCCATAACTTCTCCAAAAGCATGAAAATACAGAAATGACGATTGGTGGCGGCATCAAACATTACCAAGTAATACAGAACACCAATAATTGACAAAACATAGTATGTAATATCCAAATAAGGCAAAGCAAGGTACGTAACCTTTGTGAGGTTTTTACAAGCCTAAGGATTTCTCACTTAAGTGTTTACAAGGTATAGTTAACAAGCTAACAATAACTTGTAAGACATCATCGAATAAAAAGGACAAACTAAAGATCCGGACTGCTGAATATATGTCTTGGTCATTGACATGACCTGGGCACTCGTTATTTTCACGGTGAGGAGGGATTTGAGGAGCCTGAAGAGACAACTTGCTCATAATTCGAGACGACACAGTAGTTGCTAGCACGCTGGAATTACTGTACAATTGAACGTCTTCGTCAGACGAGTTTTCCGTGTCAGTATTTGGGTGCCCAAAAATGAGCTTCAGCTCGTCCCATTTGGGCTCAGGCTTCCAATTGTAAGCTAACGCAAATTGTTTTTCCTATGGGCGAAGATGTAAATTACTAAAAAAGTCAGGAAAAAAAAATACATGGATAACAAAGATAATAAGATTATATAAAAGGTGTAAAATTACACTAGCAATTTTGCCCCACTCTTCCCCGTCGGCCAATAGCAACTTCCATCGGGCTAGCCAGAAGACGTCCTCCCGATTGATAAGCTAGGAAAATGTACTATAACGGTTTCTCAAGAGAGTAACTCTTCTAAACACAATAATGGTAGAAAAGTTTGGTCCAAAATCAAGCGTTTACTTCCCTCTAAGCTGCATGGATAGCCCCGATAGTTAGGCCTTTGTTGGAACCTAGCGAGGTTTGCGATAGTTCGGCAACAAGGGCATCAATGAAGACTTCATCCATCTCCTTGTTGAAATACCTGTTGTAGAAGAAACTATGCTGGGGAAGGCACATTATTGTCCACCTAAATATGCCGATCATAGTTAAAAATATGGAGAGATTGCATAACAATGGGTTGGATGTGCAAAGCAACAATGAAAGCTACAAGAAATAGATGTGCTCAAATGAAGCGAAGGTATTTATAACAGAAGTGACACTATGAGTAATGACAAGGAGTAATGTTAGGTGAGTGCAGTATAGCCATTAAATAGTCGTCTGGCAATTAGTAGCAGAAATATAGGGCCGTCTAGAACATATTGCATAGATACAGGTTACACATACGAACAAGTTGCATAAATATAAATAACATACGTCGATTTTGTTCCCACATTATACATCCTTACAAAAATATACATGGTAAGAGCCTTTAGGTAAATTATTAGAAGGCTTCAACTAGTATATAATACTGTGAACGAACCACTACATAGTACTGTGAACCCTGGGTACCAATGGGGTGCATTTATGATCTCCAACTACACCAAACAATCATTAACATAGATCCTACCCACCCGATCAATGCGAGACGTAGTAATTGATCTTACCTGTGTATTGAATCTTTTAATTGTGCAACATTCATTGGCTCGTTGAACAGCTTCTTTGTGTTGGTTAATGCGTTTAAGCATTCCCGGAATGATCTCCTTAGTCCGGCGACACATTGGTGGGTCTACCCATTCGAAAAAACCACAATACGAGCCTTATAAAAGCAAAGATAACATATCTGAGCGACCCACATACTTACTGACAAAATACTGAAACGTTGCATTAGCCGTGTGAGTGTGAAAGCGCAAAATCATATCATCCCAACCAAATGCTAAGAATTGATTTAAAACTGACCTTCGGACTCGGACACCCCCAAAAATGTCTATCGAGATTTTTGTTGGTCCAAGATATTCTAACCTCGACTTCCTTCCCACACCTGCAAATACGCAACATGCCACCAACCGACGAGGCACAATGTCATTTCCTTCGCCCCACGAGGTTTGTGCCATAGATAGCTAGAGACAAACGACAGTGTCACCTAATTGCGAAGTGACAATTACCATGTAAAAAATGCTTAGATATTCGTCTAAAGAAAAGGAATATCTATATACCTTCCTTGACTAACATAGTTGTTAATTTCCAATAAATCCAATAAAAAAATATCATAAATATTTTATTATGCACAAATGGCTTATGCGTAGCATGAAAGAGATTGGTGAGACCTTGAGCAACAGATATAGGTATAAATACATGATTAGTAATTATGTAGATGAGATAGACAATCTCAATACCAGAAGACCAATGTTACGGTGATAGTTATTTGATATAATGCAAAGGATGGGTGCTCACAACAACTCCGTAGCATAACTGTCTCCCACTGTAGAAAAATATTCAATGGTTGTCATCCGTTCAATGCAAGAATTAATTTCTATAGGTACGATTGTTGGGCTCATTGAAATGGGAATTTATTTTTATTTCTAATAATCAAGCATTGTCCAAGCAGATCGGGGGGGGGGGGGGGGGCAAGCACGGTCGGACTAAATATTCAATAAATTACTCACCATCAAAGCATAATTAAAATATAAAACTCAAACATAAGAAATTATTATGAAAGGAATTCCACAACAAAAAGCAAAACAAAGCTTATCATCTGTGGAAATATATACGAGAAAAAATGCCCAAACGACAAAGTAAAACCTTAAATCCAGACAATCTCTGTGCTAGTCCCCTCTTCCGGGGGGGGGGGGGGGGGGGGGGGCAAGCACGGTCGGACTAAATATTCAATAAATTACTTACCATCAAAGCATAATTAAAATATAAAACTCAAACATAAGAAATTATTAGGAAAGGAATTCCACAACAAAAAGCAAAACAAAGCTTATCATCTGTGGAAATATATACGAGAAAAAATGCCCAAACAACAAAGTAAAACCTTAAATCCAGACAATCTCTGTGCTAGTCCCCTCTTCCTGGCGGAGATGTAATTGCATTCACTTGAAGATATGGCTAAAAGGAGAAGTGAAATACAACGAAATACTAACAGAGCAATGGCAAAGAAAATCGGCCTTCGGTTATGAAAGATGAAGGTGAATATTAATTGCATGTGAAGTATAAAAAACTTGATTTGATAAGCCGACAAGACGTGAGGAAGGTATGGGCAAATGGATAATTCATTAGTTTAGTCCAATAAGTAATATGACTTAGTAAATAATGTATCATTTGTTCAACCAACACTATACACAATAGTACTACAAAGTAAACATGTAGTAGAAAAGCCTTATCCCAAATAGTACAACAATTAATAGGGAATTAGTAGTATATGGCCTAATACAAATAGGTGATAGAAAACATGGCCTATGTTTAGAGGGAAAAACTACCCAAAAAATTTCGAACTGATATTTTTAATAGTCATAAAGACTACATCTGTTCAAGTCTAACAGTTTTACTAACGATGTTAAGCCAATTGAAGCCTTCTTGATACATTTTAAATATTAAGGGGGTATTTGCGATATCAAATATACTTCGAGAATGGTAAAGGCCATGTTTACATCCCCATATAAGGTTATACTAGACTGTATAAAACCCTTAATCCATGTTTGTTGGGCGTTTACTTAAATTCATTTGGGCCCACAATTAGTGTTCCTAGCCCGCTACTACCCCCTACGACATGCTGACTACAATACGCAAATGGGCCGATATTGCTAATCTGTGAGCCCCACCACCATCACTATTAAGTTTTTCTACCCTTTTTTGCTCCCATGAAGGACAATAATTTAGACAAAATTACCCCTAGCTTGGCAAAAAAATTTCGGCAATTATCTGACAAAAATTAAATTTTGTGACATATTTTTTCGAAGAGTGATATAATGGTAACATGTGGCTCTTTTATATGCCAACTGCCATAGGGGAAATAAACACAAGATTAGGTTGTCTTATCTAACCTAATACAATATTTAATATGAATTGTACGACAGACCCATATTAATTAATAAGAAGGTAAAATGACCAAAGTATAATTAACCCTATTTCAAAAGCAAAAGTTTGGACATTTTTCACATTCCAAAATTTTACACAAAATTCAAAATTTTCAACCCAAACACAATTTAAGGCTTTTCAGTTTATGTCAATTCAATGTTTGAGATAGGTAACATTATGGCCTCATTTCCTTGGATTATCCAGCACTGTAATATGGTGTTTACAACCAGTTGTCTCGATTAGAAACCCACATCTTTAATTGGGATTACAATCCAGCCCGACTCGGCCCATGTAGGAATGATAATTTTTTTGCTCTCCGAATCTATATATATTATGTATATTTGTCTCTATTTTTTATCTAAATAACTAAAAAATCGACAGACATAAAAAGATGTGTCTTACACGTCATTTGACCAATTAACAAGGTCCTCGCCTTGTTTTTCTCCTGTGCTGGTGGCAAGGCTGTGGGTTGCGGTGGAGTTGAAGTCGGAGGAAACTATCACGTAATAATTCAATACTTAATCCAATAAAATAAATAAAGTATTACAAAATTCTATCACATTATTCTCATCAAATAAAATAATTATTATAATAATTATTTTTTTTGGGGAGAGGGGAGCTCTCATTCTTACGAGTCGTAGACATAGAGCCTAATTTCTTTTTGAAAGTTTCTTTTTCCTTTCTTTCTTCTTTTTCTTCTTCTTTGTTTTTTCATATATATAATATATATAATATATATATATATAGAAAGAAAGGAAAAATATATATTTGAAAGCTTCAATTGGTATCACCTGAAGATGAAACCTTCCACCTCCGGATACTAATTTACAAAGTATGTATTTAACCATTTGGGTATATTATATTTATTAAGTTTTTCATAATTACAAATATTTTATTATAAATATTTCTGTGAATGAAATTAATTATATAGTTCCTCGATGATACTGAGGTAGAAATTACTATTTTTTCTCTTGCTTAACCTTTTTTGAAAAATTATAAAAAGAAATTGAGGGGTAAAGTAAATAATCCATAAGGCATATTAATTCATAAAAATATTATTAAATATTCTAAAAAATATATAAAATTATAATTCATAATCCAAAATAATATTTTAGCCAGTTCACCACAAAAATTGAATGAAAACTTAATGGAGGCTAACGGAATGGACGCGTTGTTAGGCGAATATTGAAATTATAGTAGTATTTATAATTGTTCAAACAATTAAGAGGTGTTTGTAATTACTATAATTAATTAATTATTTTGATGTAATTATTTGGATTAAATACATCATACATAAGACTTGATCAAAACCTAGTCAAAACTTAGGTATATAATATTATTATTGATCCTAGTATAGAAGAAGTCTTGCATTAGTTCCAAACTAGGTTGTTGCAAGAATTAAACAAATAATTAGGGACAAGTTCGTTTTTGAATAAATAAATAAGAAAGAAATAGTTTAAGAACTCGATCGACTTGATCAATGTGATATTTCTTTCTTGTATATAGCAACAACACATAGTTATTATCTCATAGGAAACCAAATAATAACAATTTGAATCAAACCAAGTTTTTGTATTTTACCCATTTATATATGCCTACTATTTACTACAACTATGATATTTTTTTTACTAGAAGAAATATTATTTTTTATACGATTAGTTACCATGATAAAAAAATAAAATAAAATATAATAAATACAAATTAGTTACGACTCAACAACTCATTAACTGTTGTTTCTGTAAGTGAGACTAAAATATTAACTATGACGAAAATCATGATAAATTTTTTGGTTATAGCTAAAAATCATGACAAATATTGATTAACCATGGTAAAAATTTAAATTTTTGCTTTAATTTTGTTTAACTGTAGTTAATAGTATTGATTTATCACTATTTTTAAGTTGTGACCATTTATAATGTACCGAAAAATTAATTATTTTAATACTATTCTTACAATTTTATAATTTATTTATCAAATTAAAGCGTTTATCAAAATTTGGAGAATATTTGAGTCATTTTGTAAGTGGACTTGATTTGGACATTTGCTAATGATTATTTATTGTCAAGCATAATAAGTCATCCAAGTTAAGAATCATCCATCAAGTTTCCATATGTTTTTGTCGGAACTATGAAAAAAGTTCTCTTTTCGACTTAACCAAAATAAGATATATTAGTTTCAAAATTACTTAGTTTCCTTCAAAAAAATTTTTTTTTTTAATTTTCCTTGGAGTATTAATTTCCTAGATACTTGACTTTTCTATTATTAATAGTAGCATCATTTGTACACTTGATGTGTATGCTTAATTCTTTAAATTCAAAATTATAATTTATTTAATATGAACTTATTGTTTTAAATTATTTAATTTTCAATAAGTGAAATAAAGAATAAATAAAATAAACTAAAATGATTGAAAATGAAAATAAATAAGAAAAAATAAAAAGAATGATATTAGAGATGAGGGAGGGCGAAATTAAACTAATAAGACTGAGTTTACTTTCAGGTTTGAAATAAAGGTAGGTTCAGACAAGTTTGCATTAAATAGGTTTGGATTAGATATGAATTAATAACACAACATTTAAAATACATTATTGGGGAAGAACTATAATTTAAAATTTTTATACAGTATTTACTAGTATGGATTAAACTTGGACATATTGCTAATTAACTAAAATAACTTTATAAAATACAATGGGTTTAATGCAATTTACCCCTATAATATTAAAAATTAGCAAATTATCCCCTTATAAAAAAATAGCAGTTTACCCTCTTGTATTTTTAGAAATGCAGCAATTTCCCCCCTTAGACAGGGGGGAGAGGTGGTAAATTGCTTCATTTTAAAAAAACAGGGAGGTAAATTGTTTTTTTTTTTTTTTTTTTTATAGAGGAGTAATTTGTACATTTACAATATCACATGAGAGTAAATTACAGTTTTTCCAAAAATATTGAAGTTGATTTTTGGGTTGCGTTGATTTATTCGTATTATTGTAAATCTTAATTGATTTTACTGATCGTATGTGTAAGGTACCTAATTAGGCAGAAGGCTAAACTACAGTCCATATGCTGCGAATTCCACCAATTCGTTCTCTTGAATGCTGATGTACATCCAGCAGTACTTGCATCAAAACAGATGACAATTACCATCCATATTCAGTGAGTTATTAAGCATGTGGAGATGAAATTATGATGAAAATATTGTTGGAAAAATTTAGTCACGCAGTTGTTTTCGTATTGAAATAATTAGATAAAACAGATCTGAAAAACAGTCACATTCATATATATATATACCACTTTCAATAAAATGATTATTATAAAAATTAATACTTAGAGCAGTAAATACCAAGGCTTGAATCTATAATTTGAAAGCTTGAATCCTAGAGACAAAGAGAAGTGTGAGCTTGGTGGTGTGTCCTTAAAATGAGTAAAGGCTTGGTTTATACAGGCATTGTCAACCCTTATTCTTGATGCAGCATAATCAACAGTCAATTATGGCCTTAAAACTCCAAATAAAACAGCAAAAGACGACCCATTTCCACTTTCAATTTCAATTTCAAATTGATTGTTCGAATCTATAATAATTAAGAAAAATTAAATTGAATCAATCTAATTTCTAAAGTAATCTACATAAAAACCTGAAACTTCAATTTCAAATTGTAATCCAACCTCAATTTCAACAATAACCCACATGAAATCAGGTTTTAAATTCAATTCAGTTTCAGTTTCAGATTACTGCTACAAATTTCAATTTGTTGTCAAGATTGTGCAATGTCAAAGTGAAATAAGAATTTATTTTTCAATTATACAAATAAATTCAAATAAAAAAAAATTAGAATTTATTTTTCAATTGGTACAAAATAAATTCAAATAAAACAAAATTAGAATTTATTTTCAATTGTAAAAAATAAATTCATATAGAAAAAATTAGAATTTATTTTTCAATTGGTACAAAATAAATCCAAATATTTTTGCTGCAAAAAGATATGTCCTGAGACTAAGACATACGGTATAGTCTCCATAATACTTCAAACTCTAATTTGGACTTGAACTTAATATAAAGAGTTTATGTACGAATAAACTTCCTATGTGGGATAGTAAAATATGAGTGTATAATACTCCCGCACAACTCCTTATATACTTATCAATTCTCATCATTCTCTTATGTGGGACAAACATTTCTTTCTCATTTTCTCAACTTAATCTATGGATTTCATGTAGCCCCACAAAATCCATAGAATTGAACTAAAGTTTATGTGACTTGTTTTCAACAATGGTACCTTCCGGTTTAAACCACTGTCTAAGTTATCTGACGTCAGCTATCACCAGGTCAAATGGAACTAGGCCTTGAATTTTAGCCTGTAAGTGTGACAACGTCAATCAGTAACAAGAAGCCACCGACTTTGTGTTGATCTTTGGGGTTGATATTTGGGCCATATGTTCTGATCCTGTTCATGAATGATTTCAGGAATAACCCAATTCCTTAGTTGCGGCAAAAAAAACTACATTCACTTAGTTGGGCGTCTCTCAGGATGCAATGCTAGCATCACGTCTAAAAGACTTCACCCCATTCAGAGATAAACTCTTACTATACTTGCAGTATCAATACCTTCCAAAATTCTAGGGAACAGACTCCAGATACTAAGTATCAATCTATTATGGTGCTCTCATATACCCTACGACTTATCGATATCACATTGAACCTTCTTCGTGGGATCTCCACTTGGAAGATTGGGTTGCCATCGTAGTTACATCATTGATAGATTTTCAATCTCATCCCCAATCTGGATATATATATACTTGTGACAGATCCAATTATTTCATCAAAGAATCAGTCACATTGTCCTTTGTTCCACAAAGTTAATGTCAAATATGACACTAATACCCTTATAGACTTTAGTCTAACTTGGATGTGTCGTTTAGTCTTTCGGTTGTATTTACGTCTCCTCGCCTTTGCAACTGTGGTTTGACTATCACAATGTGCATCAATAGGTGGAAGAGGCTGACTTATAATGGAAAGTTGTGATAACAACCTAAATAGCCATTCTGCATAGATGCCAATCGAATCGAATGCATATAACTCGGCTTAAAAAATTGACTGAGCTATCAAAGTCTATTTTGTAGACTTCCAGGAGACTGCGCCCTCACCTAAGATAAAAACATATCTTGAACACCTATTATTATCGGAGTTTTTGGCTATTCAACTAACATTACTATATCCCTCAAGAACAACAACGATTATACCATAATGTATGGCCAATGACATTGTGCCCTTCAGGTACCTTAGTACCTATCCAAAGCACTCCAATGGGTTCTGTCAGGACAACTAGTATATCTAGCCAGTTTTGAGATAGAAAAGAAATATTTGATCTCGTGCCATTTGTTAGACACTGTGAGCTCCCAATAATTTGGGAATACCTTAGTTATGCAACCGGAACACCACTTCCATTTTTACAACTAATTTCCCAAAAATGACTTGGTTTCTAAAACATGATACTCAAATCTCTATTCAAATAAAGAATATTAAATACCATGTTCTTACGACACTACTACTATCACAGATAGTAGTGAAACAAGTAAAAATAGAGGCTAAGAGCTTTTGAAAACACATATGTCGGATCAAATGCCTGACGCCATTACACCATCTAATCGTATACTCACAGAAAGAACCATCTAACACTAATGCTTCGTAGCCACCAAACACACACTAGATACATGGTACACCTACTTCGATAAGACACATTCTGAATATGAGATACAGATCTACGCTCTTTATACTAAGTGGTTTCTGTTACTCACTCGTTTTATCGGTGGTTAGGTTCGACACAATAATTAACATTAATGTGCTAAATTATTCCAGTATAGAATCACTTAACCAAGACACGCTAGTGGCTACTGTTGCAATTTGTGTAAGCACAAAAATAATCTATTGCTTCTTAGTTGCAATCAATACTAGAATCCCCATAGTTGCTCTGTTTGTTATTCAACAAAGTTTCTTGATATGATCGATAATCATTTCAATATTTGAGAAACTTATTGGTTCATTTGTGTTGTCACAACCTTGCATTTACCGAATAAGTCATTTTTAAAAACAAATTGAAACATTAATCAAGTCTTTGACTCAAACATCCATTTCAATAAATTTTATTTTCTTCAAGATTGTTGAAAAAAATTTAGTCGCAGCGCTATTTTTATATTGAAATAACTAGATAAAACATACTTGAAAAATGGTCACATTCATTGATCATGTATATATAATATATATATATATATATATATATATATATAATATATATTTTCAATAAAACGATTATTATAAAATAATTAATAACTTAGAGTAGTAAATACCAAAAACTGAGTTGTATACCGTAAACTCATTTACCAGTTATACCTCTCAGTCTATTATACTGCTCTCAGTTAGTTCATCTTCATCATCCTAATACTCCATGTGGTCCTCTTCAAGATCCTCCTTCGGTTCATCAAGTATCATCTCAGAGATTTAGTTTATGTGCACTTTGAGATTGCCTACTTGATCACGGAGTAGTTGATTTTCTTATTGAATTGTTCAACTTCATCCTTATGATATGCCTTTAGTGCTCCAATCTCCCATCGGAGAATTATGTTTTTGCGATCCAACTGGTTAGACCTCTATTCAGCCCGTTGTTGGTAGTAGGCATATCTCAATACGTCGGTCCTAAATTTTTCCATTTCTCCCTGACTATCTCTCAATTATTGTTGTAGTTAAGCAATGAGACTAGTAAAGTGCTCAATAGGATTTGATGATAGAGGATAGTTGGGATTGGTTGGAGAAAAAAACATTTCAACTGCACAGTATCAAACTTAACCGAATCGAAATTAATTAATTAGTTGTCTTGAAGAAAATAAATGCCTCAAGTGCTTTGGGTACAATGTTATTTCTTCCAAAATTAGACAGTTACAATTCTTTCGGTGTTAGCACTATTCCGAATAATACCTTGAAAAACACTCAGAAACTTTTTCAAAAAATTAAGCTCAAAACTATAATTTAAAAGCTATGAATCCAAGAGAAAAAAGAAGTGTGAGCTTGGTGGTGTGTCCGTGAAATGAGTCATGGCTTGGTTTATATAGGCTTTTCCAACACTCATTCTTAATGCAACATTAATCAGCAACCAATTATGGCCTTAAAACTCCGAATAAAACAGCAAAAAACAACCCATTTCCACTTTCATTTTCAATTTCAAATTGATCGTTGGAATCTGTAACAATTAAGAAAAATCAAATTGAATCAATTCAATTTCTAAAGTAATCCTTATAAAAAAACCTGAAATTTCAATTTCAAATTGTAATCCAACCTCAATTTCAAACAGTAACCCACATGAAACTAGGTTTTAAATTCATTTCAGTTTCAGTTTCAGATTACTGCTATAGATTTCAATTTGTTTTCAAGATTTTGCAATGTCAAACTAAAATAAGAATTTATGTTCCAATTTTAAAAAGTAAATCCAAATAGAAAAAAATTCGAATTTATTTTTCAATTGGTACAAAATAAATCCAAATATTTTTTACTGCAAAAAGATATATCTTGAGACTGAGACATACTCTCTAGTCTCCATAATACTTCAAACTATAATTTGGACTTGAACTTAATATAAGAAGTTTATTATAGCAATAAACTTTTTATGTGGGATAATAAAATATGAGTGTATAATACTCACCCCCACAACTCCTTATATACTTATCAATTCCCATCATTATCCCATCATTCTCTTATGTGGGACAAATATTTTTTTGCTCATTTTCTCAACCTAATCTATGAATTTTATGTAATTAATTAAAATTGCAACATACATCACGAATATGGAAAAGTTTAGGATGTTTCTACAGGAGCCCTAGTCGTAATGTTAGTGATATTATAAATGTAGCATAACTTTTCCACGTCAATGCGAATGGTATATTAAGTTAATATATCGTGTTTATTATGCACAGGGCCATTAATCCGATATGTTCCAGTGGATTGACCATCCAATCTATGATAGAATGACAATCCTATGAAAGCAGATTTAAGGAGGAACAGAGTTTGTAGCAGTAGTTCATTGAAGCAAAGAAGCATTTCAAACGTTTGAAGCTTGTTGCTACACTATGTTTGCTTCTTATATTGGTACTCTGTTTCAAATGCTTGAATTGTAGTTATCCCTATACTCTTACGTTGTTGCAATTAAATTAGCTTGTGTGTAGTGTTGTTTTCTGCTAAGGCCGTTTTTGGTACCTCCATTGAGTTTGGTGTGTGAACTTATTATTGATGGAATATATTTTAACGGAGTATATGCTGCACTGATGTATTATCCCGATGGTGTAATATTATTATGTATGTTGTATTTATGTTTTCTAGTTTTAGTTTTAATTAAACAGACTAATAGTGAATATCAACCATAATTGGAATTTAACATACTATAACTGAAATGGGTCAATTGCAATATTGATTCCATTGTCTATCCATATATATTTTTGTGGCTTTTATTTTGCAGAAGTTCAATGTTGCAGGCTGCACCATACATTTTGGGTGTTCACTTCCTAAAAGATTTTTTGCATGGAATCAAATATTTTGAATGATAAATGTCGTCAATCTATGTGGTTGTTATGCATGTATTAGTGTATGTAGTCAGTCTATGTAATCTTGTTGATAGTTCTATATCTTCTATGTCTATGTGTTAAGCAAGGAGAATTAATTGGTTTTGTGCCTCTATTTTAGGGAAAAAAATAATAGTATTCACCTAATATATTAAGTAATATTTGATTGCATAATGTGTAGAAATACATGAAGTTACTACTTACTTTCTTCTACGTTTTTTGTGTAACAGAATTGCAGTAACAACTCTTTAATTGAAATAGCAACTCTTTAAACCTTTTTGATGAAACACAAAACTGAAACCATTCCTACCTTTATAACCTTTCACAAGATGGTTGAAACTCAGTTTTACAAAAAAAATTAAGATTATAAGAACAGATAATGGTACAAGATTTTTAAGTAATCAATGTCAAACATTTTTAAAAAATAAAGGCATATTGCATCATAAAACCGATGTGTAGACACCCCAATAAATTGGGGTAGTGGAAGGGAAACACGAGCACTTATTACAAGTAACAAGTGCACTCATGTTTCAATCTTATTTGCCAAAAAGTATTTAGACTGATGCAATTCTTACCTCAACATAAAAGGGCCATAAGTTATATGATCTTAATAAAAGACGCATCATCATCATTAGGGATACAGGCTGTAGAGATACAGGCTTGGGTAGACGCAATTGCTGTAGAGATACAGGCTTTAGAACTTAACCAAACATGGGAAACCACTCCTTTGTCCAATGATAAGAAAACTATAGGATGCAAATGGGCATATAAGCTCAAGATGAATCTAGATGGCATTGTTGAAATTTGCAAGGCAAGGCAAGTCGCCAAAGGTTACAACAAAATTGAGGGGGTTGATTTAATGGAAAGTTTTTCACCAATAGCTAAGGTGGTCACAGCAAGAACTTTATTAGCATTGACAACATCTTTAGGATGACATGTACATCAATTAGATGTGAAAATGCATTCCTTCATGGTTTTTTTGGATGAAGAGATCTATATGCAACCTCCTAAGGGATATTCAGTGCCCCTGAACATGTGTGAAAGGTCAAGAAGTCCCTCTATGGCCTCAAGCAAGCCTCAAGACAATGGAATCAAGAGTTCACTACTAAGAGGATTTCTTTGGTTTCCAACAGTCCAAAAATGACTATTGTTTATTCACCAAACTGACTTCTGCAGGTATTGTATTTCTTGTTTATGTTGATATATTGATTGCAGGACCTTCAGAAGTTCTAATTAAAGAGTTCAAATAGTACATACATGATCTTTTCACTATAAAAGATTTTTTTTGGGATTGGAAATCGCTCGTTCTCCACAAAGAATGGTCATTACACAGTCTAATTACACTAAGGACATCCTTGATGATCTTGGCAAGGGAGAAGTAAGAACAACAATCTCCACTCCCAACCGGAGTAAAATTCACTTTATACGTTGGGAATGCTCTACCACATCTAGATGTTTATTGGAGGTTAGAAGAAAGACTGTTGTACCTTGGTTTCACAAGATTAGATATTGCTTACGCACAACAACTCAGTTAGTCTATCCACGCCTCTTGTAAGTAACATCGGGATGTTGTGATGCACTTAGTTAGGTATCTCAAAGGAACTCCACAAAAAGGGCTATTCTTTCCTGCAAATTCAAAACTTGGTCTTAAGGTATACTGTGATGCAAATTGGGCATCATGTATGGACACCGAACATTCCTTTATTAATTATTGCATATTAATGGGGCCAACTTTGTTTTCATGAAAAACAAAAAAATAAAATATAGTGTGAAGGTCCACAGTAGAGGCAAAATACAGTTTTGCATGTACGCTTTCTTGGATTCATGCCCTTCTTAAGGATATTAAGGTCCAGATTCCCACCCCAATTCCTTTTTTGTGTGATAATCTAGTCGCTCTTCACATAATTAGCAACCCTATTTTTCACGAGCAAACAAAATATTTGGAAATTGATTGCTCTCTAGTACAAAATAAGTATAAGGCAGGATTTCTTACTCATTCCCATGTGCCTTCCAACGAACAATTAGCATATATTTTTACTAAGTCTCTTCCTAGTCCTTTGCCTCATTCTCTTTTGGGCAAGTTAGGTTTGATCAACTTCATCCCAAGTCCAGCTTGAGGATGGGATATAAAAATGCGTGAAGTCGCTAACTACCTTCTTTCTATCTAAGTTTGAAAGTGCAAATGTCTATGTAAAAGTCAACTTCACGTAAGGTTGATTATGTTAATTTTGTAATACAAAATTGTATTATGATATCTTTACTCCTTATTCTTTCTGGGCGTTTTGTTGTAGAATGTCAAATTGAAATTTTCACTTTTTTTCTTGATGCTTTTCATTAGATGTATTGCGACAAAGGAATTTTGATAGGATGAACATAAAATATTCCGGTCTATCTACTCCATAAGGACGAAAATACATAGATAAAGTTAAATAACACAAGTTGAGGAAGACAACTACAAATAAGTTCATTCACGTGCTCCTTGGATTCTAAAAGCCTAGATAATTCCATGTGAATCAGAAGGTAAATTTATTAGATATATTTTTGTTATTAACAAATATGAACAGGTTTTCATTTTTTTATTATAATACAATATTTTTACCATTATTTCCTTTAGGTTCAATAAGTTATAAGATTGCATCCTCATAAGCACATCTGCTGGAAAAAATGTCAAACGACATTTATTGTGGTGCAGTAAAGTTTAAGTACGAGCCTGCTACTTTTTTTTTGGCGATAATGGAAAAGTCAAGCTTGTTCATGTTGAAGTTCCAAATAAATTGTATGAGTGTTTCACTTCTAAACCAGAAGAGGTTGTGGCATTTTGAGAAAATATTCGACTTTTCAATTGTATTTTCTTTCATTTTATTAGGTGTGAAATTAGATAAAGAATTTGCATCCTCTACGCAGGGAGCATATACTTTCCGAGCATAAGAAATGGTTTACCATGAGCTTCCTGGATTGTTGCCAGATGAAAAGAGCCTTAATATTATATTTTGTTGAGACTGAAAATGAGGTCGAAAACAGAATAAGGATACTAGAAAATTCAAGTATGTGTGAAGCAACAGTGCAAAAACTGCTAAAAGTACTTGAAATTAATCCATATGTAAAAATCTTTAAAAAATTAAAGGATTATCCTTCAATGGAAGATATTGAACTTCATATCTGATGTGAAATTAGACCAACGTGTTTATAATTCGCTAATGGCTAATCACGTTGCAACTATTTTCATTCAAGCTATCAGTGGCGCGAATCCTATTGAAGGAGAAAGATACTACCTTAGATTGCTTTTGAATCATATCAGAGGGTCTACATCTTTTCAAGATCTGCTAATAGTTAATGGTGTTAGAATTAGGTGACCGTCAAGTTGATTGTTGGCTCATTGTCATTAATTCTAAATGATCTTTTTCAATAAAATATTAATGTTAAGAATTGTTCTTTGGCCAACTTCATCTTATGCTTTATATAATACTTGTAAGCATTTGGTTGAAGTTCTTAGATCATGATACTACGGGATTGGATTGCGCCTAGGATGGTGACCATGAAATCAACCTCTATGGTTTGATCTAAAATATTTCAAGTCGATGAATCAATCGAGACAGGGCATTGACCATGACTCCTTAGAGACCTGCACTAAGTGATGCATTCATATGATGATTATCGCATTTCATAGACAATGACGTATGACGTCTACGCACTTTAATAGGTCTTGATATAGAGTTATCAAATTCACTGAACTGACTCGCAGGAATTGTCATAAGGAAGCCAATAATGCATGATCGATATGATTATAACTCCTTGGCTGTAATAGTACAGGAATTAGTCCTTTTGACTTGAGGAACCACAATAGCCTTGTGTACGGGGCGGCTGTAACTTGGTCATGGCTGACGTGGCTACATAAATACGTGGTTATCAAAAAGCCTTGTATCAGTGCAGTCAGAACGTGCATGGAGGTTGGTGTTTTCCAAGAAAGGATCTATCGTCCATCATAAGATGATCGTGATCTCATATGTTTCCTATGTTGTGTACTCTCCAAAAGTCTGTGGCCACGACTGTCAGTTAAATAGGAAAATAGAATTTTCTATGTTAATTCAGGAGACACACAAATAGTATAAATACATAGATATCAAAGTCTAGAGTGAGAACCGATTACGAATTCCATGTCCTAGACTTTGTTCATGGAGATTGCTTGATGGAGGCCGTATCTGTATAGCATGCGCAGCTTACAGGTTCACGAAAATTCACCTATTCTCTAGTGTCATAGACTACTGCTAGGTGGCCATTCATGGTACCGGGTATCCTCTAATTAAGGAGTTAATTGAGGATGATTAATTAAAATAATTTAATTAGCAAGTTAATTGCCTATTAAATTATATATGATACAAGCCTAAGTCTAATTGAACAGTGAACCTAAAGGGTCACACACAAATTAATGATGGAATTCTTGAAAATAATTAATTGGATTAATTATGATGAAGAAGAAACAAAGTCAAACTTGTCTTCTTTGAAAGAAGCAAAGTTGGACTTGTCTTCTTAAGAAGAAGAAACAAAGTTGAATTTCTCTTCATAATAAGACAAATAGTAATAGGACAAAATAGTTTTGTCTCTTCTTGATAATAAAAAAAAAAATAGTAATAAGAAAAATAGTTTTCTCTTCTTAAGCTTTGTTTTTTATTTTTAAGAAGAAGAAAAGTAAAATTAACTTCTCTTTGTAATATAACAACATAGTTTTGTCTCATTATAAGAAGAAGAAGCAAAGTCGGATTTGTCTTCTTGAGAAGAAGAAGTAAAATTGAACTTCTCTAGATAATCTAATTTATCTTCCTCTTTTGAAGAAGAGGAAAACAACTTGAACTTTGCCTTTCCAAGGAGCTCTATAAATAGAGAGGTCATTTGCTGAAAATTGAGAACATACAACTTTATGTTATCCTGGTCTCTTTCACTCTTTGCTTCCCTTTGCTCTCGTTCAAATCTTGAAAGAGAAACGAGTTGTCTTGTCTTTCTCGTTGATCAATAGTTGATCCATCATAATCCTCTAATGCCTATAGCATAGGGTTAAAAGAGATTCTATCATAGGTGGTGTGGACTATTTTTAGAGGAAGACACTTGTGTTCCTACCGTGAACGATATCCGAACACCATCCACCTTGCGAGCAACTAGTAGCGATTTCCACCGTTCATTTGGAACAAGGTTCGTTCTTGATAACTTTCAATCACTTATATCAAACGGAGTGTACCAAAGGTTGGTATTCTAAACAATTCAATTGAATCCTTTCTACATGAGATCCGCGTTGTAGTAGCAACGAGACGGGCAATTTGATCGCTAATTATGTTATTATATCGTAATTCAAACTCTAATTTCCACTGCTTTTAACGTCGAGGGCTATACGAAACTAACAAATGGATTTGGATATTCAAGTTTCAAACAAGCAACGCAAAAGAGAGGTTGTTAAAATTTGACCAGAGTATCATTGAATGTTTAAATGAGGCAATCACTTTTCAAATGCCTCATGAACTACAAAGATTATTTGCAATAGTTTTGGTTTACTGTGCACCAACAGATGTCAATCTTTAATGGGATACGTAGTTCGATGCAATGTCTAAAGATTTCAAAAGGAAAACAACAATCTCAACTAAATTCCGAGTTGCAAAAACTATGCAACGCTTGAATCTTTTCTTGGAGAGTATGGGAAAAAACATTAGCTTATACGATCTTCCAATGTTTCCTGCAAATATGGATAATGTAAGTGGCGAATTCCCAAGAAAAATACAAGTCGATATGTCAATACAAATACCACTAGAAGATCACATAGCAAAATTTAAGTTAAATCCTAAATAACGCAAGGCTTTTTCAATGATCATAGATACTACATAGAAAAGAAAAGGTGGAATTTTCTTCATTGATGGGCTTAGTTGAGAAGGAAAGAAATTCTTGTATCGTGCCTTATTAGCACATCTTATATACAAAAAGCTAATGGCAATTGCAACTGCAACATCTAGGGTTGCCGCAACGATAATGCTAAGAGGAAGAATAGTGCATTCCCATTTTAAGATACCTATAGATTCAAATGAATCAAGTAAATGTACTATGTCCTAGAAAAGTGGCGATGCAAAGCTATTGCGTCAATCCAAATTATTGTTATGGGATGAAGCACCTATGGCAAAACAATGGGCCATTGAAAATGTTGATAATACTTGAAGATGTGATTGGAAATTATCAAGATTTTGATAGGTCGTAGTTTTTGGTGAAAATTTCAAACAAGTACTATCAGTTATTCCCAGGGCAACAATCCATCAAACCATTTCTACAAGTTTGGTAAGGTCATTTTTGTGAACAAGAATGAAAAAGTTCACTTCGATAATAAATATGTGAGCTAAAAATGATCCAAAGTTCAGTGAATTTTACTTAGAGTCAGAAATGGTGAAAAAACAACTTATGTTGAAGGTAATATCAAAATTCCAAAAGAGATGATTGTTACGTATGACAATGAAGAAAACTAAAACAAACAACTATTCAAAGCTATCTTTCCGTCTTTGAGTACCAGAGGCCACTCAATTTATTTTTAACCAAAGCCCATCAATTGATTACATGGTAGGTAGAGCAATATTGGCTACAAAAAATGAGCATGTTGATAGATTAAATGAGAATTTGATCTCTTTGTTTCCTAGAGAAGAAAAAGGGGTAATTGCACTTATAGTCCCACAGGATAAGGGGTGTCGCAATTTTGGTCCTCTGCTTTTCGAGGTCTACAGATTTAGTCCTCTAATTTTTGAAAATTTGCACATTTAGTTCCACTCATCTCCTTTTGCATACTTTATATAGTGCCGGCCAGAATGGTATCAGAGCCAAGGTTTATTAAAGAAATATTGGTTAATATTATATTTAGATATTTTTCTAACTAACGGAGGAGACTTTTCAAGAAAATGGAACCGAACAAAAGTTCGAGTTACAATGACAATAGGGAATATTTCCAGACTCTGGAAAGACAAAGAAAGAACATCCTTCGGGAAATTTTGTACAAATGTGACAATGGTCCATACAAGGGTCCATGTAAGATGAAAGCAACTCTTCGGACTCCCGAGGAGACGAATCCGACCTTTCTCGAAAGAGAAGAAGAACAAGAAGGGACTAGGAACTCCAAGTCCAACTTTCAGTACCAGGGAATGTGATAAGGCGTTTGCTGGCCACTGAAGTGCAGGGTCTAATTCCGGCCAGAAGGAATGGAAAAGGTCAATTCCTACACCAATTTCTCTCTAAAAATTATGATTAGAGGAATTGATTGGAAAGAAATCGAGGCCGATACCTCGAAAATCTCTCAAGATTTGAGGGAAATTCAAAAGACAGTTCAAGACTATGGACATAGGTTATCCAACATACCTATGAAAGTAGACACTCTGTGCCACAAGATGGACGAGATTCTTAAGATCCTCCCAGATCTACACAAGAATCTTACAGATCTGAAGACAGAAGTTGCAGATCTAAAAAGAAACCAACAGCAGAACCCTGAAACGTCCATATCCAGACAAGAGCGTATCAGGGATGCCCTCGGAACAGTACATCTTTTACATCAGAGAGGGAAAGCAAAAGAAATTCCCAAGCCAAGGACTCGGGATGAACAGATCCAAGAGATCCTTAACTCCATAAAATAATGGAGGTAACCAGAGCGGATCTATCAGATCTACAGGAATTGGCTGAATCATTTTTCCAACTTGGGATTGTGGAATTAGTCAATATTCAAACCAATGAAGTTACTCCAGCACTACCACCGCCGGAGGGGAGCACATGTTCCAACGAAGCTCCACAAGATCACCCAATGAGGGAAAGTGCAGATTTCCACACTAACGCAACACCAACGTTTGTGGGAACCAGACTTCGAGAGAATCCAGGGAGAAATCCTAGAAGAGCACCTGAAAATACACCTTGGGCAAGAACAATGCTTCAGCCCTTGCATCCATATGGTGCTGTGCTAAACCTGGATGTCATCGACTTCCGAAACATCGAGAAGCTGATAGATGAGTGGGTAGCAGCCATAAAGATAGCAGCAACCACCTTAGAACTCGATAAATAAACTTCATAAAATTAGTGGAGTTGAGCTTAGAGGGTTCTGTGAAAATCGGATGGGATAATACCCCAGCTGATACTAAAGCCAGTATCCTTGCCGGAGATTCAAAGAGTGCGATAGCAGATCGGCTAGGGAGGCTTATCAAGATACATTTTATAGGAGATTGATACTTCGAAGGAAGTAGAGCAGAAAAGGCTAGAGAATATGCACAAGCTCTTTTTAGCCTTGAATTAAGAAGTATTTGTGCGATAGATGAATATATCTATTGGTTTCGCAAGTATTTCTTCCAGAGTGGAGTTGCAGTGGAAGTTGCAGCTCCCATGTTCTTTGCAAAGATCTGTAGTCCATGGAGGGAAATGTTGATCCAATCATACAAAGTACCTGAGGGACAGATGGATTCAGTAGCAAGGAGAATGTATTTCCTCAAAGACAAGTTGAATGATTGGTGTTATGAAGCATCTATCCAGAAAAACATGAAAAGGCTGAGAGGTACGATTAAACGAACTCCTCTCTGTTGTGATAATAACGATTTTCCTACTATTATAGGAGAATCAGGTGAGCCAAGGAAAAGGAGGAAACAGAGTAATGACTCATACTCTAGGAATTCCAGAAGAACTCCTTTTAGGCGAAGATCATGGTGGTCCAAAACAAAAGCCAGAACATACAAATCTGGGCAAAGGAGCGGACCAACAAGGGCTTCATCCCAAGGATCTAGACGATCAGATACAAGATCCACAGGAAGAACCCCTACGAGAAGAACTTTCAGACGGGCCCATACCCGGGCTAATGAAAGTTCCAAAGACTGCAACTGCTGGACGTGTGGAGCAATAGGTCATATAGCACCAGACTGCCCGCAGAAACGTGGTGAGATAAGAAAATTTGAAGCCACAAACGACATCTTAGACGCCGTCTGCTATGGCGAATTGGTACCAATATACCAATTCGATGATCTTCCTTCAGACGAAAGTGTCTATGAGGAGGAGATAGAAACTGATTCGGATGGATCTTCAACCGAGTCAGAATAATTACAGTGAAGAAGATAGGCTTCAAACCTCTGAAAGCCTGTCAGGATTCCTTTCCAGAATAACGGTGTCAAACAAAACTATGGAAAGAATCATGCGTCAAGATTCCAACCTCAGTCCATATGATGGATTCAGAATTGGAGGGATCGGTAAGGTCCTCAACAAGATAGGACTAAACCAGAGAAAACATCACATAATCTACAAAGTAAGTTCAGGTGAGTTTGCTATTCCCATGGAATTTACTGGTAATGTGATGGAAATGCAGCTTATTCCTAAAGAAGAAATTCTTGAGAAATTAAGTAGGCTTAGAGAAGAAATTGCAGTTACTATGAAATGGATCCACATAGGAACTATTGAAGTAGTAATAAAAGCAACTTTTAAGGAAGGAATTGATTCAGAAATACATTTATCAATAATGGATAGAAAAATCAATAACTTAAGAGATGGTTGTCTTGGAACAATGATAGGTAATCTGTATGCAGGAAAATTGATGTTTGATATTCATCCTAGGATCGCATACAACCTAGCTGACCAAGATTTCAGTAGAGTCTTAACCCTTCATCAAGATTTTAAAAGAAAAGATCTAATGAAAGAAGGTAATAGACCATACTCTATAACTTATAGAATTGCTTATGCTCTTTCCAACACACATCATTCTAATTTATTCCTTAGGAAAGAGTATATCGAAATTCCCAGAATTTTCAAGGAATTCGCTAAGGTAATGGCACCAGATCCAATTAGGATACCTAGAATAGGAGGTGTCGATATCGTTATTAAAGATCACCAGTCTTAGATCGAACAATGAGTTCTAGGACTGAGTTTAGTAGCAGGATGTCATTTTCGAAAGATAGGATAATAGGCTACAAAGGAAAGAGAAAGACTTGTCAAAAGTTTGGACTCCTCAAGAAAGTAGGGTAGATAATGTAAAACTTATATGCCCTGAAGGATGGAAAGAAATACAAGTTATATTTGACATCACTAAGAATGAAAACTTTTTTCCTTGTGATGACTTATATCATTTGCCGCAGCCTATCGTTGGAAGATATGAAGGCATGTTAGAAATAGCAGGCCATGAAATTCTTGTTACAGGTGTTGCAGGACGAGAAAATGGAAGTATGACTTTGGGGATAAGTTTCCTCGAAGATCACAAACCATGGGGAATAAAAGGGAACGGTATGGAATTTAGTCTTGATGGAGTTACCATAAGGATTGAATGACAAGCCCCTTTTCTATATACATATCTGTGGGTATGTTATATGATCAATATAAGACAGAATATTTTGCAGCTTATATTGACTTAGGTTCAGGAATTTGCACAGCAAAACCTAGAGTTTTCCCTAAAGAAGCAAGGGAAACTTTACCCGTTATTGTAGGAAGAGATTTATCACAAAAAATCCTAATACTCAATACGGGAATTCGAGAAGCCAAAATCATGATCGGAGGAGCATTTGGAACACCCTGGTTTAGGGTAAAAACACCTCCCATTTATTTTCATGATACAGGTGCTGATATCTTCCTGGGTAATAATTTTATTCAAACATTTGCAAGGTATATGCAGGATAATCAAAGAAATCTGTTAATATTTACAACTAACTGTAGTAGTGACATACGGGTTTTGCAAAGAGAAAAGGCATTTAACAGGATAATGCCCATAAATTTTCGTAGCAAGCGTGGTGATGTTGATGCCAAATTAACTCATCCAAAAATGCAGGATAAAAGGAAATTTGGTAAAGTTCTTTTGTCTTTCAGGCAACAGGGACTCATCGATAGCGATAGCTTCTACAAGGAATCTGAGGAAGAAATTCAGAACCTCAGGGAAGCCTTGGAGGAATTAAAATCCATGGACATAAGCGAGGAAAGCAAACTTTCTCTCGAAAATGTCAAAAGGCTCATCCAGAGAAATTTCAGCGAAAATCCTTTGGCATGGTGGGATAGGAATAAAATCGAAGCTACGCTCAAGATCAAATAAGAATGCAAATATGAGTATGTTCGATATAAGCCCATCCAGATGAACATGGAAGACAAGAAGGATATGCAAATGATTATCAATGAGCATATCAATCTTGGACTCATTGAGCCTGGAATCTCTGCATACAGTAGCCCTGGATTTCTGGTAAGAAACCATGGTGAGATAAAAAGAGGTAAACCCAGGTTAGTAATTAACTATCAAAGTATTAATAAAATATTAGAAATTGATGGTTATTACATCCCTAGTAGAGAGCACTTAATTGGGCTTAATTATTTTTTTATTATCAAAAAAAAGAAAAATTAAGGAAAAAATATTTTTTTTAATAATATAACGTTTTTGTTACGAGTCGCGGTCTCAAACCGCGACTCGATATTTTTCTTTTTTTTTTAATCGAGTCGCGGTTCGAAACCGCGACTCGAAGTTTTTTATTTTTTTTTTCTTTTCGAGTCGCAGTTTCAGTCCGCGACTCGGTTTTTTTTTAAAATTATATATTAATTATATTTATATATTATATCTATTTAATTTAACGTATTTAAATTATATAAATTTATGTTATAATTTATATTTTACGTATAAATTATATTTATATAAATTTTAATATTACAAATTTAAATAATCACAAAAAATATAATGTTACAAAATTGTATTATATAAAAAATACAAGTATTATCAACAATCCTCCTATGGCACATTTTTGTATTGAAGAATCTCCTGTTGTTGTTGGGCTTCTTGCCTTGCTCGCGTTTGTCGTCAATCCATCTCATTATGAATGCGTGTTGTTTGATTTCGACCAGGACGTGTGACCGTACGGATAGTAGGGTCGTGGACCAACTAGAAATTTGGATCATCCCAATAATCTTCCGACTGCACTGGTTCAAAATGCTTAGAATAGGTGTTGTTGTAAGCCATCACATCATAATAATCCTTAACCATTGATGCAGCACTAATATTGTATGCACCGCATACTTTTTGAGCGTGAGAACAATGGATGCCAAATTGATTCCACTTGCCGCATGAGCATTCTCGGTTGGCAATTTTGACAACATGGGTGTTCATCCCATGTCTACCTTGGCGCTTGGTTTGCACCAACGCGGACTGTTGAGCGTGACTGTATTTCGTGACCGTGTGCTCAACAGCTTTTTGTTGCCAAGATATGAACATCTTGCATGCGAAATCCGTCCACAGTTGGTTGTTTTGTAACATTTTTTTACCCTTAATCGCCCGTACGTGAAAATAATAGACAGTGCATTCTAAAGTAATTTCAACTAGTGCACTTACCGGCAGGCGGCGAGCCCCCTTCAGAACTCCATTAATGCATTCTGACATGTTGGTCGTCAAAATACCGCATCGACATCCACCATCATGAGAAGCTGTCCATTTTTCCTTATTAATCTGGTCTAAGTATGCAAACGCTTTGACATCGTGCTTCTTTATCTCTTCCATAATGCGGTTGAACTTTCTTAATTGATATTCCGAGCCAGCTTGCCAACAAAGATCCTTCAATACCACATTTTTAATAGTACTGTTAAAATTGGAACACACATGGCGTAAGCAATACCGGTGCACTCCATGTGGTGACACAAAGTCCGGACCTTCACGAACTGCTTTAATGAGTCTGCCATGACGGTCAGAAATAAGGCACATCTTGCGTTGCCCTCTTATAACATGTCGACTCAATTGTTGAAGAAACCACTTCCAAGATGGATAAGTTTCTTCATCGACTACTGCAAATTCGAGAGGCAGGCCCCCATTGCAATTAACAGTTTGTACTTATATGTGTATAAATGGGTGCCATCTACACTAATAATATTTCGACAGAACTGGAACCCATCAATACACGGTTTGAAAGCCCAGAAGACATATCCCATCACATATTTACCAGTTGACGCCTGGAAGCCTCTGTGTTTCCATTCAACAATAGTTCCTGGATTATATTTTTGGATAGCTCCCAAATATGCAGGTAGCTTTTGAACAGAGCTCTCCCATGTGCCATAAACAATTTCACGTGCCATTTTCAAACTGTACCATGCCTTTTGGTATGGTACATCATACCCTGTTTGGTCCTTCACATTCTGAATGACATGTTTTATTCCATAGGAGGGGTTGCATTTCACGTGTCCTAAATGCAAGGAAGCAATATAAGCCCTGTTTATATTACCGTGTGAGAGGGACATATTATTCAAAACACATGTATGTGTCCCCTTATACTGCGTTATTTCCCAACGTCTAATTTTTGGTTTGTAACCACCTCGAACCTCCCATCTACACCACTGCTCTGCAAAAAAAAAAAAAAAAAAATTCACAAAATTAAGTAATGATGTATGCTTGTAAGACGTGATATATAAAATATATATGCAAATATATACCTTCTGTACTATGCTTGCAGAGCACTTTCCACTTAGTCCTCGAACTCTCAGTTACATAATACGAAGCCGTATGGAGTGATCTTGCACCGCTTCCATTAGTTCTTCTTTTGTTTTGAAGAGCATTCCCTTATAAAATTTTGCATACCTCAAATTTGGGACATCAACAGAATCTGCAGGTATCTCCGGGAATGTTTGTTCAAAAAATGGTATAGAGCGGTACAATGTCGGCTGAGTATTCATGTCTGGCAAAGCCGGTTCAGAAGATGTTTCTGCCCCACGTTGTACAAATGTTGCTGCCATTACATTTATATCAACACGGTCTGGGCCATCCTCGGGTGGAATTGGATATTCCGCTTAATCTGGTTCCGAAGCTACATCTGATTCATTTACAAAAGTGTCTCCTGTTGGGTCCTCTACATCATTCTCATTGGGTATAAAATTTTCTGACAATGGAGTATGTGACTGGGTAGGCTCTGTATAATGGAAATCAATATTATCTAGGCCTTGAGTAACAGTCACCAAGTTGGGTGTATAATATTCAGGCTCAGAATGAGATGTACCTGCACCAAAATCAAGATTAGAAGTACCCGCACCAAAATCGGGATTAGAAGTACCTGCCAAGTAGTTAGTGTTGGAACAAGAAGGCAATCCTGGAGTTGCTAAGAGATTCATGTATTCTCCCCACTGGTTGCTCATTTGTGGGTTAGCTTCTCCCCATTGTTGGCTCATCGGTGGGGAGGCTCAACATGAATTTCTGCATCAACGTATACTTCCAACATGGGGATTTCCGCCTCAGGGTCCAACAAAAATGACAGAGCGTCATCATTTGTTATTGGAAAAATAGTTTCTTTAATGCGACCGAGATATTGGCATGAATATTTAGCAGATACTTTCAATAAGTATTCATTGCTATCTCACCAATCTTAAATCCTTTTCAAAAATTGAGCATACGTCGATGAACGAGGTGTCCTCATCGCCGCTACAGGCTGTCGATCATATGTAAAACACCATCCATCACTTGTGTAGTTACCACCTAAATACAAAAAATATATCACGATGAAGTTGACATTTTTTGCTTGGGATATACACAGAAATTACAATATATACAAGTTCTGCTGTTTTGAAATATTGATACAAACTTTTGATGCATCTAAACACCTCAAATGCATGTTGTATATATACTCGAAATTTTGATACTAAAGTCACGGGTGTGACGGTGAAAGCTGCATTACAGCACTGCAAGTCAAATTTGCAGCAGTGCAGCTTTAAAATTAAAGCAAGTCAAATTTGCAGCAGTAAATTACAGTTAATAGTCAAAGTTGCAGCTTTAATGCAGCTTTAATTTTAAAGCTGCAACTTTGACTGCACTGCAAGTCAAATTTGCAGCAGTGCTTGCATTTTAATGGAGTATGTGACTATATTATTATTATTATTATTATTATTATTATTATTATTATTATTATTATTATTATTATTATTATTATTATTATTATTATTATTATTATTATTATTATTATGTCATTCCAACTATACCCGTTTTTACAATTTATTAGATATGACCAATCTTTTTTTTATTTGTTTTACCTTACAAACATTATATGTAAAAAATATCACATCACTTATTTGTAAATATCACATATATGTTAAATTTTTTGACAAAAAAAATTGATTAAAACATAGTTATAAAATGCAAACTCCAACAAAAATTTTATTATTATTATTATTATTATTATTATTTGTTTATATATCCCGAAATTTTGATATTAAAGTCACGGGTGTGGACGGTCAATGCATGTAGCAGCTTTAATTTAAAGCTAATTTAAAGCTGAAGCAGCTTTAAATTTAAAGCTGCATGCTGCAGCTTTGACTTGCATATGTATTGCATCACTGCAGTACATTGCATTGTCCCATTATTAATGAATGCATGCATGCATGATGCATGATGCAGCTGCTGCATCATGTGCAGCAAGCAGCTGCAGCAACAGTAGCATGATGCAGCAGCATCTGCTGCTCGTGATGCAGCAAGCAGCTGCAGCAGCAGCAGCATGATGCAGCAGGATAGCTGCTACTGCATCGTGATGCAGCAAGCAGCTGCATCATGCTGCTGCTGCATCATGATGCAGCAGCAGCGCTGCATCATGAATGCAGCCAAGCTGCCAGCTGCATTTATGATGCAGCAGCGATATTTTATTAAAAAAAAAATTCGTTCGCTGTATAAATTCATCCCGCATCATTCACCATTCACCATTCATCATTAACACCACATTCATAAATTGCATCTTTCCGTTGTTGTAGACTTTTTTTTTCAACTGTTTATTTGTCACCCATTTTTATATTTTTACAAAATGGATAGAAGAGCAGTGTATGGTCCACGAGATGGAACTGTATTATCACAACAATCACAACACAGGTCCGATGAGATCCTTGATGGTGACATTGATGAGGTCCTCCAGGCAAAACGTGCCGACGGTAAATTTTGGAGAAATTTACGTGAGCAAGACCTCCCCATTCGTGTGCAACAAATACTACACCAAATAGGTTTTTATGGAGTCTATAGGTGCGGACGAATTCAATATGATTGCTATTTAATCACTGCATTGGTGGAGAGGTGGCGATCCGAGACACACTCTTTTCATTTTCGTGTCGAAGAAGCCACAATTACCTTACAAGATGTCCAGGTAATATGGGGACTCCCAATAGATGGCGAGCCAGTCTCAGGGACTGATCTCGAAAGAACCAGTGTTCAGTGGCAAGAATACTGCATGCAGTACATAGGTTTCGCACCAGAAGAGGGAGCGTTGAAGGGTTCACGGTTGCAGGTTAAGGCCATCATAGATCATATATCACGTGTCCACATCACTCCCGACACTCCACACCTTACTGTTGTACAGTATGCGCGGCTGTTGCATTGCTCCTGCTGGGTGGAACGATGTGTCCTGATTTATCAGGAAACTTGGTATCGCTATTATATCTTGCAAAATTAGAGGATATAGTAGCAGCCCGGAACTACAGTTGGGGCAATGCTGTCCTGGAATTTTTATACCGTGAATTATGTTATGCCAGCGAAAAAGGCAAAGCTGCAATAGGTGGCGCGTTGCAGTTGGTACAGGTAAGTTGAATTATTGAATTTATAGAGACATATTTTTTTTTCAGGTAATAACTAGAGTTTATGTTATCTCTGCAGATTTGGGCCTGGTCACGCATCATTCCACTTGTCCCGGACTTGGTGCTCCACGTGTACATATGGGACACCAAATAGATAATAACCGTGCTCCCAGGAGCACCATATGGTGCAATGGGAACTGTGAGCACACTTTCACCCGGACAGTGCGAACAACTGTCCGGGTCATTAGAGTTATATTAGATGAGATGCAGTATGATAAGGTATTTTATATTCATGACTTTAATTACATATATTCGATCATATAAAATGACATTAACTTGCATTATTTTATTTATTACAGTTTATCTGGCAGCCGTATGACATGGAATCAAATGTCATTATGGCTTACGCAGGGATTTAACCCCCAGCTGTAGAGATCAATATGTCCCTTGATCTTTATGCAATAGTGGAGATGCATCATCCCGAACGGGTCCTTCGCCAATTTGGGATGATGCAAAATATTCCAGATCAGCCAGATACTCGGACATGAGCCTGCATAAGATCACCCGTTCCAATCGTACGGGCACAGATTGGGTTTTGCAGCACATACTCTACATTACTAGATGGCAAAGACGATATGACACGGGTCATACAAGACAACCCATTTCCAACAGAAGATATCGATCAAGGATATTGGGAATTGGTACAACACATAACACGTCATTTCGTTTCGTCGTCTACTGATAGACGTGTGGAAAGCGGATACCAAACTGGAGATGCACCAATGTTGCAGATTGTGGTATGCTACATAATATCACATGTTTATTTTATATACTTCATTTTTAACAATAATTTTTATTAAAATTCATTATATTTTTTATTTTTTCAGACTCAACAGGTAAATACTCTTCAAACACTTTTTCAATCTAAACCAGTAGACGTTGAAGGGTATCGCCAATTAGTGGCCCAACTTGAACACGAAGTACAAATTATCGCTGAAGCCATAAAACATCAGCCACAACAAACTGCAACACCATCCGATAGTGCTCCCACCACATCCCACAGACAAAGGAGAAGTTCTAGCCAAATGTCTATTAGTTCAGTTGAACGTGGTGATATTGGGGTGGATATAGCTGGTCCTTCAACAGCATATACCCTCAAGATTACTACGTGCCTCAACCGCCTTAGGATTACTATGTGCCTCAACCATCACAAGATGATTGGTTTCAATCCACTTCATACATGCCAAGCCATGGAGAAGTTTATTCTTCACATGTAGATCTTGACCTTGGCCTTGGTATTAACCAACCATATGCACCAGAATATAATATTTCACCAGTTCCATTTCCATCATTTAGTGCATATCGTGATAATGTGGAGTCCAGTTCTGCAGCATCATCAAGTGGGTTGCATATTAATTCCGGTGGTGATGATAATGATGGACAAAATGAGCCAATACAAAATATGGGCGAAGAAATAAGAAGACCTCGACGTCAACGACACAGACGTAATTGTGGGACAGGAGGGCATTTTTAATATTTACTTTTTTATTGTAATATTGGTAATAATATTTATAATATTTTCATTTATTCATTATTAATTATTATTTGTGTTTTTTTAAATTGATTTGTGGATAAATTAGTTATAATAAAAAAAATTTAAAAAGACCAAACCGCGACTCCAATAAAAAATTCTTTTTCCCCACTTTTTCTCCTCTTAAAAATTAAAAAAAAAAAGAAAAATGTCGAGTCGTGGTTTGAGACCGCGACTCATAACAAAAACGTTATATTATTAAAAAAAATATTTTTTCCTTAATTTTTCTTTTTTTTTTTATAATAAAAAAATAATTAAGCCCACTTAATTGATTGCATTAAAGGTGCAAAAGTGTTTTCCAAATTTGATTGCAAGTCTGGTTTTTATCAGCTTAAAATGGATAGTGAATCAAAGAAATTTATTGCATTCTCCACACCACAAGGTCAATATATCTGGAATGTATTACCAATGGGTTTAGCTAATGCACCCCAAATATTTCAAAGAAAAATGGATAATCTTTTCAAGGATTATTTCGAATTTATGTTCGTCTACATCGATGACATACTGATTGCATCTAAAAATATGAAAGAACATATCAAACATCTAGAGATATTTTCTGATGCATGTTATAAGGAAAGGTTTAGTACTTTCTGAAAAGAAATCTACTATAGCGGTCAATAAAATCGAATTTTTAGGAATTCTTATTGACGAAACAGGCATTTAGTTGCAAGAGCATATTGTGGAAAAATCCGCAATTTTCCAGACATACTCAAAGATAAGAAGCAATTACAAAGCTTCTTAGGAGTGGTAAATTTTGCAGGTATCTTTATAAAGGATCTCGCAAAATACAGAAAGGATTTCCGGCCACTTTTGAAGGAAACAGAAAGTACAAAGTGGAAATGGGAGGAAATCCATACACAAAGGGTTCGTGAGCTAAAACAGGTTTGCAATAATCTGTCAAAGCTTGCAATACCACAAGACGAGGACGAATTGGTAGTCTATACAGACGCCAACGACTATAGATGGGCAGCAGTGCTCATGAAAAAGACTACTACAGGGGAAGAGCCTTGTAGGTACACGGGAGGATTGTTCACCGAACAACAAGCCCGAGTATGGCACATCAACGAGAAAGAGTTCTTTGCGGTTTGGAAGGCTTTTAAGAAATGGCCTTTGTTTTTACTTGCTAAAGAATTCACTTTGAAAATTGATAATACTAATGTTAAAGCTTTCTTGAAAAACAAATTAGAATCTAAGATTGAGAAAGCGAGTATTATCAGATGGCAAGCTGAATGCCAATATTATTGTTATAATATTGTTGTTATCAAATCTCATGAGAATGTTCTTGCAGATTGCCTGACGAGAGATGGAGGCCTCTGAAGCAAACTCCATCATGTTGAGACTTAGGCACCTCCGAGAAAATCTCGAGGAGCTTAACAACAAGTTTGGACGGCTAGCTGTAAATGCTCAAGTAGCCGGACAAATCCAAAGAGCTGATCTTGACAATGTCCAAATTGCAATAAGAACGACCATGGTGGCCTCAACCTCACTATGGAACGACCTACAAGAACCAATTCGGAAGGCATCATCTTCGGATATGACTAACGAGTTGAAAAAGCATGATACTAAGCATGCCCTTAGAGTACACGACTCTAGACCTGTAGCGGCAGATTCAAGTACTGCTTGCACAAGGCCATCACCAGACTCTGGTGAAAAGGCGACAAACGAGTCACATGGACTGCAAACCTCTGATGATTCAAGTCAACCCAGAGCCTCTGGGGTTAAAGAGGAAGAGATTAGCCTTAGGCCAAGGACAGGCACTTCTAAGGCTAATACTAATGAATTATTATCTTCTTCTTCTGCTTGGCAGGTTTATCAAAGGATGTGGGAAAAATCGATTTCCCGCAAAGGAGTTAACCCAAGCAAGACCATTATCGAGACCTATGAAAATATAATAGGGTCTGGATGATGGAAGGATCTAAACCTGAAGAAGTTCGAGAGTGGTATGAGTTTGGAGCCCTTGCTTCGGTTCATACTATGTCACCAAGTTTTCCGGAAATCTCAAAATTACCGAATTGGATTAGTGGGGCAGTATAGGATTCATGGCAAAACAATCCCCACTTAAAAAGAGGAGATATCTTGGAGCTAAAATTCATTTCAGCAGCTCCAGAAATGGCAGGAAAAGGGTCTCATCCAGCGTTTCATTTCATCAAACTGCAGAGACCAGACATGGTAGCTTTTAACCGAATTAAAGCTGCCTCAGAAGAAGCTCCACTGGTGTCGGCTATTAGCGAGGACGACATTTCCACCAGAAGAGCTTGGGGATTATGGGTCTGTCTCACTGAGATGGAGAAAGTCAAGTATCCATTCAAAATCTTCTCCAACAAAGTGAATAGATCATTCCTGTTAAACTCCGTGACAGGGAAGAGTACTGAATTTGCAGAAAGCATGTTCGAGAAAAAGAGGATGCTCATATGGGAGAACAAGCTGCCTGCAACTGAGGTCACAAGGATGAAGACATGCAACATGCTGCATGTTGGGCAATGGCATAACCATGTGTGCCCTTGCTGCGAGAAACAAGAAAAGCCACTGTTCGGAACGAAAATACGGGTTACCCAAAGGAAACCCGAACCAAAACCGGACAAAGGAAAAAGGAAGAATTTTTATAAGGAAAAGTAAAACTTGAAGAATGTAAAAATTCAAAAAGAAGACTGTCGGCAAAAAACGACAAAAGCCAACAGTCAGAGCCAGCTAGCAATTAAATGGCCGACAAGCCATCATGAATACCAGCTGGAAAGGTCGATGACGAATGCAGTGAGGTCATCTAGATGACGAATGCAGTGAGGTCATCTAGATGACGAACGCAATGACATCATCAAAAACGAGTTTGGAATCCGCATTTGACGTCCGCGGATGGTTATAAATAAGGAAACAGCGAAGCAGAAGGGGATCATCAGAAATTTTCTCCTACTCTTCAAAGCATAATAATCTGAGTCCTTCAATCCTTGTATTTTTTATCTTTCAGTTTATGGGGGTTTCCCCAAATAGTCTAGCCCTCTATCTAATGAGAGGCTAGATAGTTGTCTCCTCCAACGGAGGAAATAATATCTATGTAATATTGCTTATATTTCTTCAATAAAAGAAAGGCTTCTTTCCAAATTACTGTCCAAAATTCCATTAAGTAGTTGTATCGGAGTATCTTCTACACCCTAAGGTCGGAAACGAAATAGGGTTGTGTTGTTTGTTGCTGAAGGAGCCTAGCATCTGCGAACCATCTGCTGCGGTTGTGTGGTTGGAGGAAGTCCGTAAAACTGAGAGCTTGGAATACCCGGGAACAAGGTGGTCAGAAAAAGGTACGAATTTATGGAAGCTTAATTTATTTCGGAAGCATGATGGGCCAATTTCCGAGCATTAATGGAGTAAAACAAAATGTCTTGAGTTTGGGACTAATGCTGTCAAAATGCTAAAAACTTTAGAACCATATGTGTCGATCAAGCAAAGCGCGGGACTAAAAGTGAGAAGGGCCCTATCTAACGGGACCAAAAGTGCAATAAAACCGAAGAAAAAATATTCAATAGTTTTGATGAATCTATTGATGATACAAACAATTATTATGATGAGGAATTTCTGAACTCATTAACTCCTAATGGGTTACCTCCTCATACATTGGTGCTAAAGTAAAACTGTCCAATCATTCTTTTGAGAAATTTGGATCCATCAGATGGGCTATGTAACGACACAAGAATGGTAAGAATTCCAAAGATAACATAATTGATGCACAGATTGTGTTAGGTCAACATAGTGGGAAACATGTCTTCATACCTAGAATACCACTTTCACCAGCTAAACATGAAGGTTATCCATTTCAATTCAAGCATAAACAACTCTCTATTAGACTTTGCATTGTCATGACAATAAATAAAGCTCAAGAACAGACAATTCCAAATATTGGGGTCTATTTACCTTAATTAATCTTCTCTCATGGTCAGTTATATGTAGATCTCTAAAAGGAACTTCTATGTCTACAACTAAAGTGTTGATTAACCAGATATCAATAATATTAGAGGAAGGATGTGGAAAAAATGTTGTGTACAAACAAGTCTTGATTGCAGGTAACTATATTACTTCAATTATAATTAATATAAATAATTATGAAATCCAAATAAAAACTTAATTTTTTCTATGATACATATTAGATACATAAGGCTTGATGCGACTTAAAGATAGACAAAATGTGGTACTACAATATAAGGTAATGTACAAATGCTTTATAATTTCCTGATATGAAAAAAAGAATAGAAGTACATTTCTTATGATGGAAATAACTTCATTAATCATTATATAACTAGCAAATGCACACATAAATTTATAGTGTTTAAAAAACATCTACTATTATTCCAGAATATACATATGCACACATATATACATTACATTTACTCTCTATTTCCTATACAATTTTGGTTGTATACTTTATTGTACCTTAAAGTAAAAAGACGGAAGATGGAGTTTTCGGACTGGAATTCAGGTGACAACCATACTGATTGTATCTGCACTTGAAACTTGCCTTGTTCAAATTTTCAATACTATTGCAAATTCTCTTGTTTAATTATTTCTACAGATACAATTATAAGCTTGTTCTTTATTCTTTTTATTTAGCATGGAAATGCCAGCTACGTAAGCACTTCATTCATTCATATACACACTTGGAATGTGGGACATCAAACAACCCTTCGTTGTTGTTTTTCATTCATATAATTCTTTACCTTTACGATTTGTTGTGTTTCCTAATTTAATCCTGGGATGGATAAGCTTGGTACAGTTTTCGAGTTAACTGTATACGCAATAATTTTTTTAAAAAAAAAAAAAAACCACCTTTAGCCACATATGAGTAACATATTACTAATTTCAAAAAAATCGTACTCCCTAATGCAATATAGGCATAACTCCTAAAATCTGGTGCTTAAGCTTTAAAGACACTACTCTATATTTAACAAAAAAATTTAAAAGTTGAAACTTTCTATTTATGATGTATTATATGTGTTTGATTTATGTATAACCAATATTGCAATTTTGCCAATGTTTCGCTTCTTTGTATGATTCTCTATTTTTTATGGGTTAACCCTTTTTTATTACATTTAAAACTACACACCCACTCAAAGCCACCATCCTCCTCAGATCATCTCAAGTAGGCTAGTTATTATCCTCCCTATGCAATTTTTCGTTTATCGCCAAAAAAAAAAAAAAAAAAAAAAAAAAAAGCAATTTCTTGAATTTCTCTTTTTCTACGTACGTGTGGTTCATGAAATACATATACGTGATGTGGACAAAGAATTCTTGTTCGTCGTATTGAAGATTCTTAATCACTAAATTAGTATGACAAACCTTATATATCTACTTTACGGTTTCTTTGAAATTCCCTTTTGAATTTTGAAATGCCAAAAAAAAGAAAGAGCTTGACTAGACTTTTACTCTTATATGATTGAATCTCAATTTTAAGTTTAGGAAAAATATATTTATTTCCTACAAAAATCTCTAAGTTATGATATCCCTTTTTGGTGGTTTATTGTTGAAAAAAAAAAAAAAAACTTAGCCTGTATTAAAAGAAAAATTGAAGAAAGCAATAAAATGACTACAACATATACCACAATGATGAAGAGTAATAACGGCCTTCATTTCATTTATGATCTTTGTGTTATGCACATTTTGCCTAAAATTTCAATATATTAGAACACAGCATTCTTTAGAACACATTTTGCCTAAGATTTCAATATATTTGCACAAATCAATTTTTTCCTTCCATCTCTTCAATCGACTCTTCTTTATTTTAATTAAAAACACAGCATGCTATTATTAAATTAAATTAAAATTTGATTGAATAAAATTACAAGAAAAACGTGCAACAACACGTACTCATTACTAGTACTAGAGAAGGGACAAATATCAGGGAAAATTATTTGAAAAATGTAAGAAAAAGAAAATTAATGAAATGGGAAAATTTGAAAATGTTAAAAGGTTTAGACAAAACTGGTGTTTGTAACACCAGTTTTGCCTCGATTTCTATTTTTCAATAATTAGTTCGGTTTAAAAAAATTTAAAAGGCATATCTAGGATTGCAAATCCCAGATATGGCAACAAAAGCCATATCTGGGATTTGAAATCCCAGATATGGGACTTTTTTTTTTTAAATTATATTTAAGAACCGTGGTTTGAAACCACGGTTCTTACAAAAAAACAAAAAAATATATATATTTCAAGATATGATTGGATGCATGCATGTAAAGTTGCATGCATGTAAAGTTGCATGCATGCGTCCAAACCAAAGTTGCATGCATGTAAAGAAATGGGATTTGAAATCCCATTTCTGATTATCAGAAATGGAAATTTACGGAAAAGTCTTTCACATGCATGGGAAGCATGATGTTCATCAAATTAATATTTGGTGTTTGAAAACACCAGAATTTAATGTGTTGTATTATCCCTATAAATTGACCTCCTAATTTTGACAGAAGTTTTGCATCCAAAAAAAATTTAGCAGTTGACAATTATCACCACGCGTACATATAAAATCTGATTGCTCATGCATGCCAAAAGTCAGAAATTGGAGCCCATTTTTGAAAAGTTAATGAGAAATGGAATTTCAAATCCCATTTCTTTACATGCACGCAACTTTGGTTTGGACGCATAAATGCAACTTTACATGCATGCGTCCAATCCTTGATATATATATATATTATATATAATATATTATATATATATAATATATATATATATTTTTGTTAAGAATCGTGGTTTCAACCACGGTTCTTAAATATAAATTTAAAAAAAAAAAAAGTCCCATATCTGGGATTCAAATCCCAGATATGGCTTTTGTTGCCATATCTGGGATTTGCAATCCCAGATATGCCTTTTAAATTTTTTTAAACCGAACTAATTGTTGAAAACAGAAATCGAGGCAAAACTGGTATTACAAACACCAATTTTGCCTAAACCTTTAAACATTTTCAAATTTTCCCATTTCATTAATTTTTCTTTTTTCTTACATTTTTCAAATATTTTCCCCAAATATATCTTATTACTATCCTTCAAGTTTGGATTTTTGTGTTACTCTAGACTAAATTTAATTTTGTTAATTTTTACTTCATAACTTTAAAAAATAGTTGGAAATTATCTATTTATTATTTAAAATTCTTTGACTTCAAACTATTTGACCTTTAAATTAGTAGTTATAATATATTTCAGTTATAGTTTTCTACTATCTCAATATATATTTTGGGAAAAACTTTGTCATAATAAATGTATATATCTTTAAAAGGTTAACAAATATTGAATAATTAGGGATATGCAAATACTTATATTAATTAAAAAAGTATATATCATTAATTTTTGAGTTTAATGCTGAAACCTATAACTGTAAACTCCTCAATTCCATAACTTAATTGTCATTCATATTTGAAATAAAGTTTAAAATTTGCAATTTGATATTGGGATAAGAACTCCTATTAGATAATTGCATCTGATAGAGTTCGTACTTTATCAAATGCAGAAAAATTACAATTTTCATCGTATAGTTAACTTATTTAGGTGGGGTGTGTTCTTGGTACTCGTAGGATTTGATTTTCGTATTTTAAACATATAATTTCAAAAAATTGATAATTTTGGTTGCATCGGGTGGGGAGGTCCCAATTTTAACGGTCATATGCCCGGCACATGCATTTTGTCGGCCATAAAAAGGACCAAAATTGCCAATTGTTAAAGTTACATGACTAAATTCTAAAATTATGCAGGACCAAAATTATCATCCCCTAAATTACAAGTCAAAAATTGCAATTTTTCCCCCAAATGCATTCTCGGAGGAGGTCTCTAAAATAGGCTCTATCTGAGATAGAGCCTGTGGTCCTCCCAATGCATGTTGGAATAAAGAGTGCTCTTGGAATAGGGTTGAGTACTCCTATACACAGGGTATATAATTGTGATCAAACAACACAAATGCAAAAAGTGAGTTGATCACAGCACAAGTCTCCTCATAGAGCACTCCCTCCAAATACTCTATGGATTTGAAGTAATAAACGAGTGGTTTACTTCGATAATAATCCACCAAGTAATAAGGCGAGGAAGGCATGTTCATGTATTTGCCACAATAATTGGAGCAAGGTCCAGCGTGGATAATCTTGAAGATGTCCGTGTGGGTGATCTTCCAGGTAACAAGAAAAATATGTTCGTGATCTAGTTAATGCAGGAGTATGTAGACGAGCAAGATTCGGATCGATACATAGATCGATCGTTGTACTTCTGCTGCTCTAGGTTCACTCAATCCATGATTATGGATTAATGTATCAAATATTTTATGCACATAAGTTAATTTTATATGGGATATTATTTTGTTTTTTACCCTTCATTTTCCAACAAAAAGAATATCTCGATTTTTATAATGAGTATTCAGTTTTAGACATAAACTTGATTGCCCAATAAATTAAATTAAACATTTTGTTCTATAGTCTTATTATGTGTTGACGATTTTGGCGTATACATTTTCATCAAAAAAATTGACTCGAATGATTGAGAAAAACATAATCTAGAAATTTGAAGCAGTAAAACAGCAAATTAAATATTAGGGGAATTAAAGTGATCGAGACCAAATCTTAACTTTTATGGACCCATAATAACAATTGTCCCGGTGAAAATTGTTCAATAGCAACGAGAAAAAATTAGCGTCGAGATAATTAGGAAGTAAAATTCTCGTTGTTAATCTATATTATCTAATACAAAAAATTTACTTGCTAATGAATTTAGCAAGGGAAATTAATTTGCTACGAATTTAGCAACAAACTATTTAAAAAATATATAAAATAATATAGCTTAGCAACGAAAATTTTACTTGCTAATTAATTTGACGTTGATTTTAACATCAAAATTTTTGTAGCTATTGATCATTTTTTCTTGTAATGAGAGACAAGAAGCTAAATCAAGTGGTGGTTCAAAAAGAAAAGTCAATTTTTTTTCCATAAACGGCAATGAAAGATCAAGTAAAACTTAAATTATTTTATAATTATTAGATTAATCCTTACAAGTAACTTGTATCCACAAATTAGGGGTAAGTAAGGGGTAGAATTGATTTTATATTCCCTCACATGTATTGTTAGTATAGTAAAAATACAGTTGATTTCATTGTAAAGGGGACCTTCAGAAAGAGAAGATCAAGAAGGAAATCCAAAAGGAACTCGAATTTTTTAAAGACTAATTTCTAACTTGTAGCCTCAGTTTTTCCCATCAATATTACGACAAATTGTGGGGGAGCAATATATTGAGTCCTAAGCTTTTTAAAAAATATCATCATCATGTTCTGAGTTCTATGTCCATATTATATATGTGTTGTGTCTGTAAATATATATTAGTTACTTATGCAAATTGATCATTTAGATGCCAATTAAAAACCGGATTTCTGTGCTGAAAATATAACTCCAAATGTGTAGGATGACAATTTCTTACTAGCCAACACATTACCAAGTCTCCTACTGAATATTTATGGGTGAAGTGTGTGGGTTAATATTAATTATCATGAGAGAGAGAGAGAGAGAGGTTCCTGGAAATTGTCATATTGAAGACCAGTAAAACCTCAGAAGATGCTGAATCATGTTGACGATAAATACCCAGTCTGGACGATAGGCCACCAAAACCAGAGAGAGAGAGAGAGAGAGAGATCATTTGATGAATTGAAGAATGGTGAGAGGTGGTTGGTGTGAGATGATTGGACTGAGGAAAGGGCCATGGAGCCCTGAAGAAGACAAGATTTTGGTGGCTCATATTCAGAGACATGGCCATGCAAATTGGCGGGCACTCCCCAAACAAGCTGGTAATAATTATCTTAAAAGTCAGAACCTACCCTTGCATGCATCGTCCTGAATCTTCTCAGTTTCTAAACTGGGAAAGTTGTGTGCGTGTCCTGATCACACACACACACACACAGACAACATACACAGTTGTAGTAATTAGGTTGTTTGATCACTTGGGGATTCATTGTTTTGAGGTTTAATTCTCAGGTTTGCTGAGATGTGGGAAGAGTTGCAGACTGCGATGGACCAACTATTTGAGGCCGGACGTAAAGAGGGGAAATTTCAGCAGAGAAGAAGAAGAAACCATCATCCACTTGCATCAAATGCTTGGAAATAGGTTAGATTAAATAATCTTTAACCTAATCACAATGGATTTGATCATCATACAATTTAAAATTAAATTAAATCCTTCTATTGCATGCAATTTTAGATTGAAACTAGTTCATATATTATACAAATCTTTTATTGTAAAAGTAATGCTACATATAGTAATTTAATAATATTTTTTTTAAAGGCTTAAATGTATTTTTGGTTCTGTAATTTTGGTATTTTAGCGATTTTACCCTTTATCTTTCTAGGATTGCAAAAGCATCCTATAATTTTTTGACATTTCACAATTTTGGTCCTTTCGGTACTCGATTTTGCAGAAGTCGTCGGAATAAATCATGTGCACCTCACATGGTTCATTTAAATGAGACTTTTGTTCTGATTAATTTAGTGCCAATATAGATGAAATTTTTTAAAAAATATAATGATGTGGCACATGATTTATTCCGAAAATTACAATTTTGCAATCCTAGAAAGATAAAGAATAAAAATATCAAAATTATAGGACTAGAAATATATTTAAGCATACTTTAGATATAACGATTACATGAATTTTTATATACATAGGTGTATAATATATATATATATATATATATATATATATATATATATATTGAATAAAATATAAGATGTAACACTATTTAATTTTATGATAGGAAATACGTAAGACTGTTGATTTCATGAGTGTAGTTTATGCTTGAATTTTTATTCATTGGAGGTGAAAAAATTGGGTTTTTATCACACTAGAGACGTTCTTACATGACTAGTCTTATTCGTGCATCGCAGTTGAAACTTATATGCATGATATTGTCCGCGGATTTGTGTTGAAAAAACATCTCACCAGAAAGAAAAAAAAAAAAAAAACTTTAAGACTAACAAGTCCTGCAAACTTTTTATCTGTATTCAATGTGAAATAGATATTAACATTATTAGTTTTCCAGAGTAGTTTGGGATAAGCACACGACCTCGATTCTTTGGTTGGATCTAGAATAATTAATTTAATAAAATTTTATAGTATATAGATGAATCTGCTCGTGCTAATAAAATTCTAATGTTATTTCTTTATTTTATTTTTGTTATTTTTTCAGGTGGTCCGAAATTGCAGCAAGATTACCTGGACGAACAGACAATGAAATAAAAAATGTCTGGAATAGCTGCCTGAAGAAAAGGCTAAAAAAAGATGACAACAAGTCTTGTCAAGATGCCAAGGAACTCTCAACTTCTGAAAATCCCAAATCCGACCCCAAAGTTTTAGAAAATTCCAATTTCACCACTTCAGAGCAAGCTGTTTTCTAGCCCACAAGGCCCCAAGGTTTCGACAAATTCCAATTTCAGTACCTCAGAACAATGCTCTAGTGAAAATGAGCATTCGTCCCAATATTTTCCTCAGATCGATGAACGTTTGTGGTCCGATTTAGAATTGCAATTGGAAGAAAGCAACAAAAGCCAGTTCAATTTTCATTACCAAAGGGATCAGAAATTGATGACTTTTGGTACAATCTTTTCATTAGAGCTGGAGAAATGACAAATTTACCAGAGTTTTGACCAAAGTAAAATGCAATTCACCCCAGTGCTATTGAACATATTTATAATACCCCCCCTTCAAAAATAAGATACTAAAATATTGTCATGTGCTACTCAAAATATAGCGAACAAACCCCTTGGCTCCCGAAATGTAGCACATTGTATCTTAATTTATGAGCCGTTAGATCTTTGTTGTCATACATCTAGCGGTTAAAATTTGCAAAAAATAGATGGTTGGGCTAGATTTCATTAGATTTTGAATCAAAGGTCCAAATTCAATACATATTGTTTAGATTCTATTTACTTTAAATTAACGGTCCAAATTCAATGTATAAATATTTCTTATATTTTTATTTATTAAATATGAATAAAATTTTTAAATATATTAAAAAAATATCATCTTCTCCGACCCATTACCTCCCTCCTACCCCACCCTCCGTCTCCTCACCGCCGCCCCCTCAAGCTGCCGCCTTCATCCCTCATTAGTGCCGTCCTCCTCGCAGCAACTGACGCCCATTAATCGCTGCCACCTCCCCCACACCTTGCTCGTGGCCCCGCCGTCCGCCGCCCCCTTCCCCGCATGCCTCCTCCTTCCTGCCGATCTGCCTCCTCTTCGTCTGGCTTCTTCTCATGCCCCATCCTGGCCCTTTATGCCGCGCCAATGCCTCCTCACTCTCTGTCCCTCTCTCTCTCTCTCTCTCTCTCTATATATATATATATATATATAATATTTAAAGATTAAATTATATTTAAATAATATTGATAAGATTTGCACCATTCGTTTATATCATATGAGATCTAATGGTAGAAAAATAAGGATACAAACATTATTTAAAGTAATTAAAAAAAAAGAAAAACAAGGCGTGTGATCCGATGCCAGGGGGACTGTTTGCCACATTTTTAATGAAGGTGTGTATAATATCTCCGGAAAACTAGTAGGTAAGTTGCGAATGGAATAATACCTTCTTTTATTTAACATTAGATTCATTAGTAAGAGCTTCTTGCACCCTGAAATTTGACTTGTATCATGCACCTGTTGGTTAGTTGGATGCAATTTATACCTAGTACTTAATCAAAGTTGAAGCAGAGGCTTCAACTTACAAGAATTGGCAACCAACACATACAATAATCCCAAGTTAAATAGAACTAACATAAATCACAGAATCCAACCTACTAGACGAGTATAAATCTTAGGATCCAAAACTGCCAAATTATTATTATCAAGGCATGAGAGGTAATTCTCCATAGTTATCATTCGATTTCAGTCCACGACTGGAAAGTGTTACAAATTGCAAGATATCCTCGTGCATGACAAATTACATGAAGAGTAAGATCAAGCAGCCAGTTTCCGTGATTAGTCACACAACAATAATTAACGATCGCATTATTCAAATCCGCGAGTAATTCTATTATCACAGACATCTGAATATCTGATCCTGCCAGGATTGAGGGAGATTAAGACAGGCAAGAATATGCAAGTGCTTTCTCCTCACTGAGCTCTTGAGCAGTCAAATCCAACTTCTTTCGTGAGAACTCATCAATGGGGAGACCTGGAATATGGTAAAAGAAGTGAAAACGGACTTAGTTCATAGAATCTCGCAAACACAAAGACTAATGTATGCATCTTGTTTCCAGGATGAAATCTGGAGGAATGACCAAGTAACAATAACGGCATGGGCATGCACAGAAAGAAAAACATATAAACTGCGTATGCGGTCAATAAAACGCAAGTGTCAGAAGTAACCGGAAATGCACATCATGTTTGATATCCAACTGTACTTTGGTATCTACTTAACAAAGATCCCGACCAAGTGCGAACCAAATTGATCAGCAAAATACTTTTTGGATTCTCACAAAAGGAGAAATCATGTACTACATGAAATGATAGGAATGATGAATCTCATAGGCAAAGTGTAAGAACAGTATTCACATGTGATTATCTATAGCATAAAATAATGTCAAGAAGTAAATGATCTATTTTTAGTTAATGTATTCCCACCTTGTACGATAGACCATTCTCCATTTTTGCAAGTAACAGGGAATGAATAAATCAGTCCAGTGGGAACATTGTATGAGCCATCAGAGTATACACCCATAGAAACCCAAGTACCCTGGAGTAGATTGAGGAAAAAGATCAGATGATCAGATTAATGCATTCTACACAGCAATTGAATGTGCATCAATCTAAAGGAACATCCACCTACAGGTAAAGGACAGCTTACCTCTGGAGTTCCAAGGACCCAGTCACGAATATGGTCGCATGCAGAACTAGCAGCAGATAGTGCACTAGAAAACTTTCTAGCTTTGATTATAGCAGCACCACGCTGCTGGACAGTAGTAATGAACTCTCCATTCAACCTAACAAATCCAAAATGTTAAAGTGAAAACATAAAATAAGTTATGCGGAAATAAGAATTCAAATGCCTATTCATGGTAAATATTATTTCATAAACAGAACTTCTATACCATTCATCATCAGCAACAAGCTCACGTACAGGCTTCTCTCCAGCTGGAGTTTTGACAGATGCATGGTTGACATCAGGATACTGTGTTGAGGAGTGATTTCCCCAAATAATGACATTTTTAACATCTGATACTTGCACATCCAATCTCTCTGAAATCTGTCCAAGGGCCCTGTTATGGTCCAATCGAGTCAAACAAGTAATGTTCTTCTCTGGGATAGATGGCGCGAATTCTTTCAGAATCAAGGCATTGGTGTTGGCAGGATTAGCAACAACCAGAACCTGGAAGCCAAAACTAAGAAGAATTAGACTAAACATCTCAAATAGAGAATATAACGTTCACAATTCAGAATTCTTATTATGTCTTTGGTCTTGAACCCTACAAATGAATCCTATGGCCATCTCATTGCCATAATTTCACACGTATTATGGTAACAGTATCAAGCTGCAGATTTATAGATGTGTTTGTGCTGTCGGCAGAAGCACTCTTGCACAGACAGATGTAACTTCAAAAATGCAATCAATGAAGTTCATGTGTAATCACCTTGCAGTTAGCTGCAGCATGCTTCTCAAGAGCAGAAGCTTGAGACTTGTAAATGGACACATTCTTTGACATTACATCTTTCCTCTCCATACCCTCTTTCCTTGGAAATCCACCAACCATAACAGCAATGTTTACACCAGTGCAAGCTTCAACGACATCAGTTGTGGCTACAACACCTGATTTAGACAACATAATGGATAAGTTTCAATTTAACAACCCCCTTTTAAGAATAATTGGTCTAACATACATTCAGTCAAGAAAAATGGATTTTTTGTTTGACAATGTAAGGAAGCTAAATTACTACCTTTAAGAAGAGGGAATGCTGCATCCACCAATTCCATTTTGACTCCATTAAGTGCCTCAGCAGCAGGTGGAATATCAAGCATGTGAAGGATCACAGGCTGGTCAGCCCCCAACATAACTCCTCTGGCAATCATAGGAACCAGAGCATATCCAATTTGTCCTGTAAAAAAGAATAGCATTCACTAACAGTGCTGAACCAAATCCAACCCAGAAAGGAACACCAGAAATCAATGAAGGTTCAAACTAGTACGAACTAAAGATCATCTTCCTTTTGTCACTAAATATCCCTCAAATAAACTAGACCCCAATAAGTGTTCCACCCAAATCAGCATTCCAGCACAAAAATTTAATTCACAATGTCTCGTTCCAAGTCAAATTCACTCAAGAAATACCAACTAGTCTAACTACAATATAAACTCTATATTTAAGAAAAAAGCTAGTCAAATTGACGAAATAGCTCAAAAAGTACATGAAGTCTCGCACTAAATAAACCCAATCACATCTGCGAATAGACAAATCTCATTATCCTTCAATAGAAATGATACCAAAGACTTCTCTTTTTCAAATTTAAGAATTTCGATTAGCCAGATATTTTCCAAAAAAAAAAAAAAAAAACGCATCAGTTAACCCAATTAATCAGCAATAATTCGAAACACATAGAATAAAGATCGTTAAACCAAACTTAACAAGAAAAGGCGACACCAAGGCACTCACTACAAGCACTCCTACCAACAGATCCACAATCTAACAGTTAATCAACACTAAACACTGGATCCAACAAGTTAATCAACACAAAAGACTCATCCAACAGACAGTTAAAGTAAACAAATTCGACGAAAAATAAAAAAGACACGAGCAGATCCAGAAGTGAAAAGGCCAGTTACGGAAATAGTACCTGCGGCGCCGGTAACGAGAACACGAACTGGTTCTTTCGCCATCTCTGAGAACAGATCTGCGATCTGAAAACCGATGAAATCTAAGGACAGTTGAGTGAGTTTGAGAGAGCTGTGAAAAGGCTGAGACTTTACTCGAGAAGAGTGTGAATTGATTTATAGGCACGAGTGAACTCTTGACTTCGCCCACGGAAAAGTGGATATTCCATGGAACACGCAATACGACACCGTTTACTGCGGTCTTATTAAGAAGATTTTTTTGTCCTATGGAAATTAATAAATAGTACTACTTTTTTCTTGTAAGTATTTATATTAATTATTATAGTTTTGAATAATGAAAAAATTACTATAATAATAAAAACACACAAAAAAAAAAAAAAATATATATAAAAAATAATGGTAAAATCCCATTATAGTTTTTTTCTTTTTGGAAAATAAAAAAATCAAGCTTGCTTTTACGTTTGTCCCTAAATTTTTGTTCTGCATTTGGTTCTTTATATCGGTTTCTTGAATGAATCTTGAACTTTTCTGATAGTAATATGCTTTTTGGACAATTATTTTTTTTAAAAAAAATTAAATGATTGATGTTTTAATGTAGATAATCATATGGAAATAATATATATATAATATATATATATATATATATATATATATAAGTTGTCTAAATCTATTGGGGTAATTGCACTTATAGTCCCACAGGATAAGGGGTGTCGCACTTTTGGTCCTCTGCTTTTCGGGGCCAACAGATTTGGTCCTCTAATTTTCGAAAATTTGCACATTTGGTCCCACTCATCTCCTTTTGCAAACTTTGTACAGTGCTCGGCCAGAATGGTATCAGAGCCTAGGTTTATTGAAGAAATATTCGGTTAATATTATATCTAGATATTTTTTCCACTAACGGAGGAGACTTTTTCAAGAAAATGGAACCGAACAAAAGTTCGAGTTACAATGACAACAGGGAATATTTCCAGACTCTGGAAAGACAAAGAAAGAACTTCCTTTGGGAAATTCTGAAAAAATGTGACAACGGTCTTAAAAGAATTGACTGAAAACTTCTTTCGAATGAAGAGGTTGAAGAAAAGCTGAGGGCTTCAGAAGTCCGTCAAAATGTACCAGGGAAGGTGGTGAGGCGATTGCATTCCACCGAAGTACATGGTACTATTCCAGCCAGAAGAAATGGAAAGGGTAAATTCTTGCACCAATTCATCTCTAAAAATTATGATTAGAGGAATTGCTTGGAAGGAGATCAAGGCCGATACCTCGAAAATCTCTCAAGATCTGAGGGAAATTCAGAAGACGATTCAAGACTATGGACATAGGTTATCCAACATACCTATGAAAATAGATTCTTTGTGCCACAAGATGGATGAGATTCTTAAGATCCTCCCAGATCTACACAAGAATCTTACAGATCTGAAGACAGAAGTTGCAGATCAAAAAAGAAACCAACGGGAGAACCTTGAAACGTCCATATCCAGACAAGAGCGCATTAGGGACGCACTTGGAACAGTACCTCTTTTACATCATAGAGGGAAGGCGAAAGAAATTCCCAAGCCAAAGACTCGGGATAAACAGATCCAAGAGATCCTTAACTCCATAAAATAATGGAGGTAACCAGAGCGAATCTATCAGATCTACAGAAATTGGCTGAATCATTTTCCCAACTTGGGATTGTGGAATTAGTCAATGTTCAAACCAATGAAGTCACTCCAGCACTACCACCGCCGGAGGGGAGCACATGTTCCAACGAGGCTCCACAAGATCACCCAATGAGGGAAAGTGCAGATTTCCACACAAACGCAACACCAACGTTTGTGGAACCAGACTTCGAGAAAATCCAGTGAGAAATCCTAGAAGAGCACCTGAAAATACACCTTGGGCAAGAACAATGCTTCAGCCCTTGCATCCATATGGTGCTGTGCTAAACCTGGATGTTATCGACTTCTGAAACATAGAGAAGCTGATAGACGAGTGGGTAGCAGCCATAAAGATAGCAGCAACCACCTTAGAACTCGATAAAGAAAACTTCATAAAATTAGTGGAGTTAAGCTTAGAGGGTTCTGTGAAAATCGGATGGGATAATACCCCAGCTAATACTAAAGCCAGTATCCTTGCCGGAGATTCAAAGAGTGCAATAGCAGATCGGCTAGGAATGCTTATCAAGATACATTTCATCGGAGATGTATACTTCGAAGGAAGTAGAGCAGAAAAGGCTAGAGAATATGCACAAGCTCTTTTTAGCCTTGAATTAAGAAGTATTTGCACAATAGATTAATATATCTATTGGTTTCGTAAGTATTTCTTTCAGAGTGGAGTAGCAGTAGAAGTAGCAGCTCCAATGTTCTTTGCAAAAATCTGTAGTCCATGGAGGGAAATGTTGATCCAATCATACAAAGTACCTAAGGGACAAATGGATTCAGTAGCAAGGAGATGTCTTTCCTCAAAGACAAGTTGAAGGATTGGTGTTATCAAGCATCCATCCAGAAAAACATGAAAAGGCTAAGAGGTACGATTAAACGAACTCCTCTCTGTTGTGATAATAACGATTTTCCTACTATTATAGGAGAATCAGGTGAGCCAAGGAAAAGGAGGAAACAGAGTAATGACTCATACTCTAGGAATTCCAAAAGAACTCATTTCAGGCGAAGATCATGGTGATCCAAAACAAAAGCCAGAACATACAAATCTGGGCAAATGAGCGGACCAACAAGGGCTTCATCCCAAGGATCTAGACGAACAGATACAAGATCCACAGGAAGAACCCCTACGAGAAGAACTTTCAGAAGGGCCCATACCCGGGCTAATGAAAGTTTCAAAGACTGCAACTGCTGGACATGTGGAGCAAGAGGACATATAGCTCCAGACTGCCCGCAGAAACGTGGTGAGATAAGAAAATTTGAAGCCACAAACGACATTCTAGACGCAGTCTACTATGGCGAATTGGTACCAATCTACCAATTTGAGGATTTTCCTTCGGACGAAAGTGTCTATGAAGAGAGATAGAAACTGATTCGGATGGATCTTCAACCGAGTCAGAATAATTATGGTGAAGGAGATAGACTTCAAACCTCTGAAAGTCTGTCAGGATTCTTTTCCAGAATGACGGTGTCAAACAAAACTATGGAAAGAATCATGCGTCAAGATTCCAACCTCAGTCCATATGATGGATTCAGAATTGGAGGGATTGGTAAAGTCCTCAACCAGATAGGACTAAACCAGAGAAAAGATCACATAATCTACAAAGTAAGTTCAGGTGAGTTTGTTATTCCCATGAAATTTACTGGTAATGTGATGGAAATGCAGCTTATTCTAAAGAAGAAATTTCTTAAGAATTAAGTTAGGCTTTAAGAGAAAATTGCGGCGGT
>JACGWL010000676.1:0-34063 GCA_034509725.1 Sesamum angolense
AGATTGGGCATCGAGGATCCTATGGAGACTTGCACTAAGTACTGCAGCCGTGTTTCATCGGCAGGAGACGTAGGTCGTCTGTGCAGTTTTAGTGGGTTAGTTGGCAAAGTAGTCAACTGACGGAAGTGACTCGCGGGAATCATCATATGGAAGCCCCTTAAGGCTTGGTCGGTATGACTGGGATTCCCAGTTCCGATAGTACGAGAATTAGTCCTCTGACTTGAGGAATCGTGGCAGTCACGTGCATACGAAGACTGTATCTTGGATATGGCGAACGGTGGCTGTGTCATGAGGCATATTCATCATAAACCTTATCCAGTGCACTCGGAGTATGTAGCGAGGACAGTGGATTCCAAGAGAGGATCTGTCCCCTGTCATTATATGACAAAGAGTTCTCCTATGCACCTTGAGATGGTTTAGACTCTAAAAGTCTTTGGCCAAAGCGATTGATCGATCAGGGATAGGTTTCCTAAATCGGATCAGTAGAGTAAACGCATCTCGAGTGTTAAGCATAGCTGCCTAGTCAAGGATGGGAACCGACAACCAATTCCATGCCCTAGACTAAGGCCAGGAGACGGGTGACAGTAGGACCGTACTCGTATGGATTCGGAGCCTAAATGTTCACGCCAACATTCACCTAGTCTCTAGTGCCATGGACTGTTGTTAGACAACCACCCATGGTAACGGGCCATTTTCGATTATGGGATAATCGGAAATAATTAATTAAATTAGATTTAATTAATTGTGTTGGTCACACATGCCCAAGTCTAGCAGAAGGGTGAACCTAAAGAGTCACACCCTACCACTATAGTGGGATAGAATTAATTTGGAATTAATTCTAGAAGAGTTAGATTAATTTAAATGGATTAAATTAATCTTTGGAGAGAATAAATGATTGGATCATTTATTATACAAATCCATTGGATGGATGACTTGAAATTAAATTAATTAGATTTATTAGAATTTCAAGTTAGCTAGTAAAATTAATTTGATTAATTTTATTGGGCTTGGTCCAATTTATAAATTGGATTTATAAATTGAAAGAGAGAGCATGGGCTTGGATCTTTTAATTAGATTAAAAGATAAGGATTTTAATGTTGGGCTTATGATTAAATTAGATTTAATATAAGTCCACAAGACGTGGGATTGATCCTATCGAGCCCGGCTCATTAAATACAAGCCCAAGGCCTTGGTTAGACCTTGGCTAAGTCAATGAGGACAATCTTGGAAGGTTTTTGGCTGATTTAAAATATGCAAAATTTCGTGCATAAAGGGGGCTAGGGTTAGGATGGTTGTTTTGGAGCCTAACTAGTTTAGGACTCATAGTATGTGTATGACTAGGTCATATATACCTCCATTAAAACCCTAGCCACACACACAACACATAGTAGCCTCTGCCTCTCTCTCTCTCCCATGTTCTCCATATTAGTTTTTCATTTGGTCTTAGAGATCAAAAGGAAAAACGAAAGAGAGATCAAAACACGTTAATTCATAGCGATTGTTTTGATCTCCATCTCTTCTATGGAGATTTTGCTAGCACGAAATCTCCACATCCTTTAGTGGTGGTGTGTCATTCTTGGGAGGATCTCAAGATCGAGGTCTCGTCGTGGATGGATCCGGAAACAAAAACGAAGAGGAGACAACGCTTGTAGTCGTACGAGAAAAACGACAAAGGTAAAACTTCATTTTTTTGCACCTTCTGTTTTTTCTCGTATTTCTTGGCCTATGTTTTATTTTTGATACACCGAACGTCCAGGAAAGATCAAGGGTACACCCCTTGATCAGAATCAATTTAGAATTAATTATCGCACGTTTTACCATTTTTTTCGATTATTTGCGCTTCCGCCGCGCTTCTCGGACCGATCCGCTTCCTTCAAGTGGTATCAGAGCCCGGTTCGGTGTATACGCCTAGAATCTAATGTGTATTACGTGTTTCAGCATGTTTACATGTTTTTAATCAATTTTCGAAGCATGATTTTTGGATTTTAATTGCATATTTAGATCTAGGGTTTATGTATTTTATTTTGCATTTAATTTTGGACATGAGATTTTTATTGAAATTAGGAATTTCTTGAAATTGATAATTTTCTTGTTGTTTCAGAAATTGCAGAAAAAAGGTTTTAAAAAATCGAAAAAAAAAAAACGAGCAGTGGCCAACACTGCCGGCCGTCTGGCAGGCGTGCAAGCAGGGGCCTGCGCGCGCGCGCGCTGTTCTGCAGCCGGCCTGTGCGCCCGCTGGGGCGCGGGCGCGCCTGCTGCCAATGGCTAGGCCGGCCGACCATCTGACCTGATTTTTTCTGATTTTTTCAGAATTTTTCATTTTTGATTTTTTCTGATTTTTCTGCATATTTTTCTGAAACTGTTAATTTTGGTGAATTTAATTTTTGGTTGAGATTTGGTATTTCCCAAGATTAAATTACTAAAATTAATTTGAATGGGTTTTCAAACAAGAATTAATTTTTGCATGGGTTGCACTTATGTCCATTATTAAGTTGCATTATTTTATATATAAATTTCTGAAATTTGATGTGTAATTAAATTATGATATTGGATGTCATTAATTATAATGCATGGTTTGCATTATATTTTGTGTGCATGTTTATTTTGGAAATAAATGTGCTATTTTGTTAATTGGATTAACGTGGGTGATCACGAAGCCTATTGGACCCTATGTATGGTTTATTTTCTGTTGGGTTGGGGCCTGCGTTCCTCTTATTTTCCTTTTTTTCTTCATTTTTAGCGTAATATGTTTAAGGCTTGCTTTCTCCCTATTAATGTACTACCCCCAACTATTGATTGGGGTTTCTTTTTAAGTTGTAATGAGAGTAGAATAGGTGGAGAGGATTTTTACTTTATTTTTAATAATTGTAAAGAGCAAGCCCAGACGATGGAGGCTCATGGAGGAGGTCATGGGTTTGCCCACGGAGATCCATGGATTAGAGGCTCGAATGTTGGAGCCCACGAAGAAGATGAAGAAATAAAGAGAGATTACAAGGCCTATAATTTGTTAATGGGTTAAATATCTTGTAATAATGTAGGGCTACCCTTAGACTGACCATAGATCCACTGTGGGCTCAGTGGGTCGCATAGGTTTTGGGCTTGTGATCATCCAACAGGGGCATGCTAGGCTTTTATTTTGCATGTGATGTGTTTTATTTAAATGCATTATATATTGGATGTATTATCATGCAAGATATTAATTGTGATGAGGCATCGGTCAAACTACTAAAATGAACTCTCACTTCGTTGGACCAAGTTAATAATATTAGACCCTAAAATTGGAAATAAACACAATGGCTCGTTATTCCATACATCCCATCCACAGTGATGTAGTGAGGAAGCCAATTTCACCGATACGTGGTCTCACGAGTCGTGGCACGTTTGGACTGAAATGAAGCTGCACTGTTACTGTGAACGAAGTGAATACACACCTATTTCCCTGTCTCACGAGTCATGGGGAAGATAATGTGTGCTATGATTCGGTTGATGGATTAGGACTAATGCCAAGTGATGTAATTTTCATGCCTTCTATCCATAATAATGTAGTGAGGAAGTTGATTTCACTCATACGCGGTCTCACGAGTCGTGGCGCGTTTGGACTGATATAAAGCTGCAATATTATTGTGAACGAAAAGACTACACTTCTATTTTCCTGTCTCACGAGTCGTGGGGGGCGATAGTTTGCGGTATGATTCGGTTGATGGGTCGGTCTAACATCAAGTAATGTGATTTGCTTGGAGTCCTCGGAATACGTGAAAATGGGGCAAAATATCTTGGGGGATCTCGTAGGACGAGAATGGTATTGGATACCTCCCACAAGATTATTTCCATGTGCATCGTAAAACTGGGGCATGGAGAATTTCGCTTGTGGACCTCAACCCCACTAGGAAAATGTTTTTCCCGAAACCCCATTTGAGAGTGATGGGCTTTCGCAGAAATAGTGGGAGGGTTAGTGACTTAAGTCCAAGTCCTTAACTTGAACCTAATATTATGATAATCTGCTTACTTTTCTGTTTATTGTTAATTTCTAAGAAACCACTTAACTATACCTGAGGCTAATATTTAATGGAACAAACTTTTTGGATTGACTGAGAAATCTGAGGATAGTCCTCGATTTCAAGAACCAGACTTACGTTCTGGATAAGTCTCTACCTCGAACTTTGCCTGAAGGGTTCCTGCCTGGAGAACGTTGGACGTTCGAACAGTTTACACAGTGGCATGGAACAATCGAAAAGTACACAGTATCGTACTGGGCTCGATGAGTAACGAGATCCAAAAACAGTACGAAAGGTATGAGGATGTCTTGCCGATAATGCACCGCATGAAGAGAACTTTATACGGCACCGGAATGGCATATTAGATATGCCGTGACGAAGGCATTCTTCGGCATGATAATGATTAAGAGATCGTCCGTACGTGAGCATGGAGTGATGATGCTTTCCCTAGTGGAGAAGCTCAAAGACCTCCAGGCTGATTTCAAGGAGGAATAAACATACGTTGACTGGATTCTATAATCACTATCTCTCTCCTTTGATCAATTTACTATCAACTATAGCATGAATGGGTTGGGAAAGCCTTCATGAGTTGATTAACATATTGGTCAAGTACGAGGCAACGATTGAAAAATCTGCACCGACGGTACTAGTGGGAGAGGCTTCAACCTCTAAAGCGAAGGGCAAGGTTGCCGGACGCGAGAAGAGGAAGAAGGGTGAGATATTTTCTACCACTGCTAACACTTAAAGTAATCATGTTACACCGCTAGGCGGGGGTAAAGGAAAGAGGAAGAGGGTTCGTCAATCAAGGATTCCGAATGATGTTTGCATTTATTGCCGATAGAAGGGCCATTGGAAGAGGGAGTGTACTAAGCTCCTCTGCAATGAAAGTATAAATATTTAACTGAGTATTAACATAATCACCATTCTATTCTTGTATTGGATACCAGCGAATTCATAATTTGCAAATGGTTTGCAGATGGTGATGAGGAGTAGAAAAGCCGAAACAAAAGGTCCTAAGGCTTAGCGATAGCGGGGCTGTTGCTATAAAAGACTAGGGGCTTAGTTAGGCTTAATGGTGATCATGTTAGGATAGTATCTATGTAACCTAGCATGATCGAAATAATGTTTTCAATTATTGTTAGAAAATTTGATTACATATTTTGATCAATGAAGCTTCTTATTTGACATTGAATGGATTCATGTCTGCTGGGTGAAACGTATACTATTTCATAATTGGATTATGGATACTCAAATAAAGAATAAAATGATATTCAACGAACCCAAGCTTACAGTCCTGGTAGGTCAATCTGTTCTAGTTGAGGAAGACAGAGATTGATCGATTCAAAGAGCACTAGAAATAGGCGATTTGGATCTATTAGCTTTCAAAACCTTACTGATGAGGAGAAAGACCGCAAAAGCTCTTTTGTGGGACAAAATGAGTTTACCAGTTACATGTTAGATTGGATCCAGTGTGATCTCTGTGAGTTACTAAAATACACAAGATTGCTTTGGGGGTTCACCAGTCTAATTTTATTTGATGAGGTTCAAAGAATTAGACTCGGAGTGGTGAACCAACATGATCAACTTTCGATTGAATCGAGAGGGTGTGTATTTAGTGAGTTCTTTATGAGAATGTGATTGTCACTCGGTGAAGTTCTTCCAGAAAGGGCCACGGTTGACCGGTCCCCGATAAGGAAGAAATCAAACTAAGTTGGACTTTGTTGATTGGTTTTTCACTGAAACAGATTGGCCCTTACTGTATGATGAAACTCTCGTCCCACAAAGTACTTGAGTTAATAGGATGGTCCTATACACATCAAGGAAATAGTGGGAGTAAGTTTTCATATAACTTCTCAAATGCATCATTCGTAATCAACTACATCTCTAACTGACCATATCCCAGTCGTTATTGTCCATGGGAATTGGATTTTAATCCAAAAGGATATAAGGAGGAGCGATGTTGGACATCGTTTGGAATCAATGGCTTAGAGCCTAAGGATGCACTAAGAAGTTCAAACTAGGTTTGAGACTTCGTAAACTTGAATATTCATTTTTATCTAAGGTTCACACAAGGTATGATTTAATAAAATGAGCCCAACGTCAGTGGGAGTTGGTATGAGTTCCAATGTGTTTAGTGTATAAACGTCTTTCCCATTTGGAATGAGGTTAAGATGTTTGAGAAACACTAAGACACATATAAGTTGTTCACGAAATTCTCCATAAAAGGAATTAGATTCCTACATTAGGGTCGAGCTATTCAGAATTCAATCATGGTTGACTGATGAGAAAGCTCAGATGTCTTGGACATTCCCTACGCTGTGTGAAGACAACACGAAAGTGTTGGTTTGGTGTGTTGGACCTGATATTGTGTATGCTTAGGGCATGACACAACGTATATTGAAATACACCAATTGACAATAGACAGTTGTCAAGAACAGTCTTCAATTCCTGAATAAGGATTAAAGAAGTGTGTCTGATACACGATTTGTGGAGAGTTAATTCTGGAAGGCTAAAGCGATACTAGTTTCCAGACTCATGTGAATAACGGATAAGTCCTCAAAGTATAATCACGTTCGGACTTGATGGTAGGCATGGTAGCTTGGAGGGATTTCAAGTAAACGCCCCATCTTAAAAGTTGAATGTGGGCGACTTTAACAAGTCAGTCTAGGAAAGTGGTTTGGATCAAAAAACAACATCCATTGGATGGATGTGGTGCCTAGCACAGCCGAGCAAGTTGTAGCCTTAGAGGTGAACAACAAGGCTAGGGCAAGAGCCTTAAGGGCCCGAGATATAATCACAAGATCCCCAAAAATTCTTAGATAACAACCATCTACAGGCAGCGACGGTGAAAGGAAATACACGGTTGGACCGTATAGATCCAGCAGAAAATAAAGTAGACCGTGAAACCAAGTCGGTATCGTAGATTGCTCATGCTCAGAAGGTCTCAGCGACATGGGTAATTGGCTAAAGGTCAAGTGGGAGATTGTTGGAATGGGTGATTAAAAGCCAATTGGATTGGCTATTTTCCATTCGACAATCTTTATTAAATATTATTAGATTGGTGAATAAGGTAAGAATTCATCAAGATGGCAATATGTTTCGTTGTGCTTACCACTGATATTGAACGGGGTTTCAATATCACAATGAAATGCCCACGATCGAAAGGTTAACCCGTGGAGTTGGGTTGCGCATAAGTTTGGCAGCTATGAAACCAACTCCTAAGGGTCGGTCTGGAACGTTCCAAGTCGAGGACCTCGAGATTGGGCATCGAGGATCCTATGAAGACTTGCACTAAGTACTGCAGCCGTGTTTCATCGGCAGGATACGTAGGTCGTCTGTGCAGTTTTAGTGGGTTAGTGGGCAAGGTAGAAAACTGACTGAAGTGACTCGCGGGAATCGTCATATGGAAGCCTCTTAAGGCTTGGTCGGTATGACTGGGATTCCCAGTTCGATAGTACGAGAATTAGTCCTCTGACTTGAGGAATCGTGTAGTCACATGCATACGAAGACTGTATTTTTGGATATGGCAAATGGTGGCTGTGTCATGAGGCATATTCATCATAAGCCTTATCCAGTGCACTCAGAGTATGTAGCGAGGACGGTGGATTCCAAGAGAGGATCTGTCCCCTGTCATTATATGACAGAGAGTTCTCCTGTGCACCTTGAGATGGTTTAGACTCTAAAAGTCTTTGGCCAAAGAGATTGATCGATCAGGGATAGGTTTCCTAGATCGGATCAGTAGAGTAAACGCATCTCGAGTGTTAAGCATAGCTGCCTAGTCAAGGATGGTAACCGACACCCAATTCCATGCCCTAAACTACGGCCAGGAGACGGTTGACAGTAGGACCATACTCCTATGGATTCGGAGCCTAAATGTTCACGCCAATATTCACCTAGTCTCTAGTGCCATGGACAGTTGCTAGACAACCACCCATGGTAACGGAAATAATTAATTAAATTAGATTTAATTAATTGTGTTGGTCACATATGCCCAAATCTAGCTGAAGGGTGAACCTAAAGAGTCACACCCTACCACTATAGTGGGATAGAATTAATTTGAAATTAATTCTAGAAGAGTTAGATTAATTAATTTAATTAAATTAATCTTTGGAGAGAATAAATGATTGGATCATTTATTTATACCAATCCATTGGATGGATACTTGAAATTAAATTAATTGGATTAATTAGAATTTCAAGTTAGCTAGTAAAATTAATTGGATTCATTTTTATTGGGCTTGGTCCAATTTATAAATTGGATTTATAAATTGAAAGAGAGAGCATGGGCTTGGATCTTTTAATTAGATTAAAAGATAAGGAGTTTAATGTTGGGCTTATGATTAAATTAGATTTAATATAAGCCCACAAGACGTGGGCTTGATCCTATCAAGCCTAGTTCATTAAATACAAGCCCAAGGCCTTGGTTAGACCTTGGCTAAGTCAATGAGGACAATCTTGGAAGGTTTTTGGCTGATTTAATATGCAAAATTTCGTGCATAAAGGGGGCTAGGGTTAGGATGGTTGTTTTGGAGCCTAACTAGGTTAGGACTCCTAATATGTGTATGACTAGGTCATATATATACCTCCATTAAAACCCTAGCCACACACACAACACATAGTAGCCTCTCAAACCTCACAAATTTCGTGCCTCTCTCTCTCTTCCATGTTCTCCATATCAGTTTTTCATTTGGTCTTAGAGATCAAAAGGAAAAACGAAAGAGAGATCAAAACACGTTAATTCATAGCGATTGTTTTGATCTCCATCTCTTCTGTGGAGATTTTGCTAGCACGAAATCTCCACATCCTTTAGTGGTGGTGTGTCATTCTTGAGAGGATCTGAAGATCGAGGTCTCGTTGTGGACGGATCCGGAAATGAAAACGAAGAGGAGACAACGCTTGTCGCCGTATGAGAAAAAACGACAAAGGTAGAACTTCATTTTTTTGCTCCTTTTGTTTTTTCTCGTACTTCTTGGCCTATGTTTTATTTTTGATACACCGAACGCCCGGGAAAGATCAAGGGTACACCCCTTGATCAGATTTAATTTAGAATTAATTATCGCACGTTTTACCGTTTTATTGATTATTCGCGCTTTCGCCGCGCTTCCATGGCCGATCCGCTTCCTTCATTGTTTTCTTTTTCTTTTACTGAAATTTAGATATTTTCTTGAAAAAAACATGAATAATTTATGATTTTCTTTTAAAAATTAATATATCATAAATTAAATCAAACAAAAAATTATAACTACCAAAAAAAAGTAGTTAAGACCACATAAAAAACTAAAATAACAATTTAACCAATAGGCGTCATGATCAACAACTTGCAACCATATCTGTAGTCCATGACCATTGAATTAACATTAGTTTAGTATAAGTTTCTCAATTACAAGATATAATGTGAGATCCCTATGACCAATAAAACTAAAATAATACTAGTTCTTAATTTATGGGACGCAAAAATATGAATTTTCTATGCATACTGAACAAAAATAGAGGAAAAAAATATAGTTGAACACATTTTATACATCAATTTTTAATATAATTGATTATTGAATGATGATTATAAGATTAAGAAACCAAATGATTATTTCACCTCTTTGACTTGAAACCTGAAAATATGATTAGTGAAATAATTCATATTTAAAACTTGGGAGAACATGTCAAATTTGGATATCTACTTGGCAACCTTTCTTTTTGGGAAAATATAAGCATTTGAGGTATTGTGGAGAAAATAGAATATCACAAAGGTGGAAATATTTTATGGTAAAGATAAGAGTATGAAAGGAGGAAAAAGAATAATAAATAAAAAAAAAATTAAAAATTAATACAAAATCACAAGAAAAAATTGTGAACCAATCTTAGAGTACTAACTACCACGACTCACGATTTGATATCCTAAATTACATTAATGGAGAAGAGAAGACATAAGAGATTCTCTGTCTCGCATGTTTGGAAGCCCCACAAGGTATTAACTCTTGCAACTATTATATATTCTCTCTTCAACACCCTATATATATATATATATATATATATATATATATATATATATATATATATTGTAATAAGTCTTTTAGTGCACAACTATTGGTTTGCCATCCAATGATTTGGAAGGCGTTAATTCCCTTACATTATCCTACTTAGCACAAAATTGAATCTCTTGGTATGTCGTTTTTCATACTTAGGACAGTAAATATTACTTCTAGTATTTTGGTCTCGACTCTCATATCCATCTGTCTATTTAATATTCTCTACATCTTTCTCAATTCCCAACCTTTTTCATATGTGAAGTATATTTTCTTTAAACACTCACAATCACGATTATCTTACTCAAAATTACATTTTTCAACCTTTCAACCGGTCCAATTTTTGTTTATATAGTTGAAGGTTCACTACTTACTGAAATTTATAGATCCAAGTTACTCTATACAAATTAGATAATCCAACAACAGAATTTGGATCAATGTTTTCTTTCAAATTTGCTTACGCAAACAAGCTAGTAATACTTAACACCAAACATGAGATAAAGTAGCATCTCAGTATGCTTAATTTTTTTATCTCTTTGTAACAAGTTGAAGAGAAGTTCAAACTCTTACAAAGGGCTAGTTAGCATTGAAGATTGTCAATAAAGAAATTACCCATGATCAAGATTGGAGTATATCATGGGGATTTGGAATGAAAGATATCGGGCAAGAGAGGCGGCAATGCATCAATCACTACATGCAGATGCAATGATGGTGCAACATGTCATTATGTGTCAAGACCAATGCTATATCAAAGTAGCATGGTGATGATGCAGTTCGTGATGAAGGTGTTAGTGCACAAAATCTAAAGTGGCCAAATTGGAGTGTAGTAATGTTGAAACAACTACATTTCGACATGCACATAATGTGGTAAAGGATACGACAAAAGTGGTTGTGGGGAAGCAAAGATGATTAAATGCTGCCAAAATATATTCATATTGATGGTGGTAGCTTGCATGAAATGCCATATAGAGGTAGATTTTGCACAGGGCTACGCAATACTGTGGTTTTTGAATCAAGGTGGTGCCATCCATGCCAATTGTAATAGTTATAACATTGGTGAGATATGGTACAAATACAAAAATATCATACTTGTAACCCATGTGAACTCTTTTTTTAAAACAGACATTTTATGTCTCGCTAACTTAATGCTAAATGAGAAGTCCATAAACAAGTGGTTTAGCAGCACTCATATGATAGGTATCTTTTAATAATACCCCTTTGTATTTAGTTTGTGAGGTAACAATTCTTCAACATGTTTTATGGTTTCTAGTAGCCTACAATTAAACCTTCAATATTAATATTTTGTGGTAGTTCATGAATTATGGTTGCAAGTCAACAAACGATTGCAGTGGAGTTTAAATGCTAGTGTTATTCCCATATAATAACCTTTGCACATGTGTTCTTTCTGAGTTTCAAGGTGCGTAGGTGTGGGAATTCTTTGCTAGTTTTTTTCAGCTGTAGCTTCTAATAGCGGATTTGGCGAGAATGATAGTTCATTATTAATGGAAGTTGATTATGGTCTCCTTGAATAAGGAACATATACGTAGCCTTGTATTGTTGTTTGTTCTCTGGTTTGCTAGGACAACATAGAACAAGCCAAGCACCTCAGTCATTGTTTTTAAGCTGAAACGATCATCTTGAGGGCACATCACCAGTTATTGTAGTTGCCAAAGCAAGTGTATTTAGAAGACAATAAAGTATAGGTAATTTAAATATTGTTGAGACGTGGGTTCACTTCCCAGATCAACTTCTTGCTATGGTGCATCTTAAGAGAACTCGCAAAGTTGGGAGCATGCAAGGTTGTGCATAATAACCAAAGAGCTGTAGTATTTGTGGTTTTCAATATTTGTATTATCAAATGATCATTTTATCAAGGTTTTAAATTGGTAGAAGAATATGCCTTTCCAAGTATCGAGACAGAAATCGATGCTAAAAATATTTTCGCACTAACAAAGTCACAATATAGAGGCAACTAGTGGTTGCGGCATGTTTTGGCAAAAATTCGAGCAATCAAAATAAGTTTGAAATGTAATTTTTGTACGCTTTTAGAAAAGGGGAAAATATGGTGGATTTCCTAAGGAATGAAGCTTGTGAAAAAAAAGATAAATTACATATTTTTGGGGAGTGAGATATCTAAGCCGCTAAAAAATTTATCCACTCAAAAGTTTTGAACTCTCCCACGGTGAAGATGTTTTTTTTTTTGATCATCAATAAATAGGTAAGGGTCTTGCTTAATCCCCTGTCTAGATAGAAGTAGCCTAGGCAGCAATAAATAATATATTGAGTGTTCTCAATAAATAAAGCTCGTTACTATTACCTTGTGTTGACCGATCTCATTACATAAAATAATAGACTTTAGAATCTTACTCACAAAAATCTTTAGAAATCATCCAATAGTATCACCAATTTGCAAGCGCATTCTAAGAGATATCAAGAAACATAAGATTTTTTTCCTCTGTATTGATTCTTCTTTTGGTGATTTAGACTCCAATTACTATTGAGATTAAGGAAATGACTCTCAGAATGAGAGAAGTTATTTAGACTCCAATTACTATTGAGATTAAGGAAATGACTCTCAGAATGAAAATAAGTTACATACAATATGTTTGTTGGCTTTAGAAATGTAAACTTCAAGAGGCTAAAATAGTGTTTGCATGATTCACAACAAAATTAATTTATTTTTCATACATGTATCATTTTGTCCCGCATGTTAAAGAGGTGGCTCCCCACTTTGATACCATTGGTAATGTCGTGGGCCCACAAGCACGTTGGACACTACAATTGCCTCAAACCCACCGAGTGCATCTTGGAATTTGATTATGACAGCAAATAAAAAAGTGATATCCAATGGATGCACTTGAGTTATTTCTCCAATGCTTATATGTTGCTTATTTTTTTTAATTCATAATCCATGTGGGACGGAGTATCATAGAACACATGTACTCTTTTCAGCTTTAACCATTGTTAACCTATAAATACTTAGCATTAAGACATCATATTTTGTACTTATTTTTGTACCTTTTATTTTGTATATTATACTTATCTTACTTAATTTTCACACACAGATATTTTATCCTACATGCTTATTTTGTTTTTGTAATTACGGTTGAACTAAATGATAATGTTTGTTATTTTGCAAATTGTTAGCGATCTTGTTTCCAAAATGTTTTTTCAATGAATGTTTTGAACGGTATAAAAGCACATTAAATTATACTACAATGAAGTTATTTTTGTCATAGGATTGTTATGATCACTACATGAAGAAATTCACCATAAGAAGCATATGTTTTCTTGTTAGGTTTGGATGGACTTTATCCATAGAGATCACTTGTAGAGGTTTAGTTATTGAAATTATTCCTTGAGAATAGGGTGGGCATCAAAAGATTGAGTAATAGCAACTTATTCTATTTTGTTAAATCTACTACTATAAATTGTAAAAATACAAAAATAGGATATATAACCTAACTCTTAAAATGACAATTATGAGGATTAAAAAATATTTGCTAATTACATTAAATATCAGAACAATATTTTGGTAGTTACTTGGACTAATTAGTTCTACTTGAGAAAATGGAGTTTTTCACTAATTTTTTGTATTTTAATATAAAAAGAGCTCCTGTAATAGAAAAACATGTATAACAATGCATCAAGAATTTGCATTTGATGACTATATTATATTAGTAGAGACAAATGCGAGAAGTGATATTATTCAATAAGGAAATTATTTATTTGTTGAAGGTATGTACATTGCAATATAAGGCAATAGGTCTCACTATTTGATTAATACTTAGATGGTTACTTTAATTTTCTGTTAAAAGTTTAAGTTGAAATTTATAAGCTTTCCTTCATACAATGCCACTTCTGATTGATTGGCTATTGGAGTTTGTTTATCTCTTTAATCTAATATGCTTAGGCTTTTTACTTGATCTGTGGCTTAGTTTATGCTGTTTTTAGTTTAATGTGCTTGCTTTTTTTTTTTTTCTTTTAGTGTGTGGCATCAACCTGAATCAAGCAGTAGATATTCAATTAAAAAGAGTAGTCGATATTCAATCAAGCAGTAGATTGTTCAAGGCACTTGGAAGGTCTCTTTTGGACTTTTCCGACATCATCAACAAGGCCGCAACTATATTCTTGAAATGCATAAGGTATGTTCTCATCTTTTTTTTTTTTTTTTTTCCTTGTTGTTTGTTTTTATTGTTTCATGCAGGTTCAATAATTGTAAATGCAAGTTAATCAATCATTAACGTGTTCTAGCTTTGGTTAATATCATGAATTTTGCTAGATAATACATAATGGTGCATGTCGTTACCTAAAATATTTATAATAATGTCTAAGTTGAAATATTGAACTTTTTACAATAATAATTTTTTTCCAAGAGCTCATATTACTTATTATTTCATTCAGAAACTATTTTGCTTAATATATTAAATATCAATTACTCATATATATATATATATATGAATTTTATGTTAAGGAACTTTAAGATTTCCTTATGGAATTAGTTAGTTAAGCTAGCAAGACAATACATGCAGAAGCTCTTTAATAAAATTGATTACTTTTTATTATAGAGATATTTTATTTCAAGTTTGAACTAAAGTATTACTTCAATACTAATAGATTGTGAACTGATAGATTGAACAAATATCTTCCCTTTGTTATATGGTAATAGGAAACTGTATTGTAATGAAAAATAAAAATGTCGAAATAAATGAGAGTTGAAAATGTTGAAAAATATTTTCTTATACTTATATACTTAAAGTATCACAAATAATTCTCCATGCGGGTACTTTTTTAAAATCCATAAATCCATTTTATTTTTGACCAAAATTTATGTGGATATATGTTTCTTTTCTAAATTTTCAACTATAGAAAATTATCAAAAATGAATGAACAATTATGTCATTTCTTCATGCCGCATATTGAAACTTCCACAACATTCAGGTTGGGGATGAAAGTGGAAGTAATACAAGTCAACGTTGTTAATGAGACGGAAAAGAGAATAGAAGGTATGTAGAATGTTCAGATTTAAATCACATTCATTTCATGCCAACATAATTTGTTTTGGTTTTGTTGAATTTTAACTCTTATCTTTGTCATATGCTCTTATCTTAATAGGCAGTTCATCAGATACGGGCATTCAAAGTCCAAATAAAATGGATGATGAAGAGCTGGAGATCTCTGCCTGCACTTTAAACAACCCAATAATTGATTTGTAGCCAGTCCATTCTCTCTTCATTCTTTTTCTATTATTTTGTTAACATTTACCATTAAAGAGAAAATTTTGAATACGAACTTTTTTTTCCTTTTCACAAGGTTTTGATATGGTTGACCAATGAAAAATTTGATTACGCTCATACAAATCAATAAAACTAATTTTTAATATCAATAAAATGATTAACTACTTTTATTTTTGGTTAAATCAAAGAAAAGTTTAATTAACTTAAATTAATTCAATTTAACAAATTCATTAGATCAATTACATAATGTTTTTAATTACTTCAACATTAGATCAAATTATGCCTCAAACTAAGTGATCTCGTTAATTAAATTTTTAAATTAATCATCATTTTAAATTATCATAAACCAAAATGAACTTATTCATATAAATTCTTATAATCATTATAATTTTTAAGGCAGTAATATGATTTTTTTTTTTGTTTTTAAAACGGCCAATCCAATTGATTTTTTGATCACATATTCCAACAATTATGATACCACACGGTACTGACATTGCTATATATAATATATAACTCTATTATATATGAAAGAAATGGTATGGCCCGGAACGCGGCGGAAGCGTGAAAATAAAAGAATTTTAAAACGGTTTCAAAGGGGTGTTCCCTTTGAATTTCCGAGCGTTTTGTGTTCTCAAATATATAATAACGGCAAATAAAAGATGCATAGGAATGTTTCTAAAGGAGAAAATAAAAAGGTACAAGAAATGTAAACCGAAACATTACATTTTTTATTTTCTTACGTAGAACGGCAACAAAGCGTTGTTTCCCTTAGCGTTCTTCTTCCGTTCACCTTAGGATCCAAATTACAGTCCCTCTAATTTGTCCACACCACACTTATGGAATCAAATCTAAATCTACTGTTAGGTAGATGCTAAAGAGAATGAGTAAATAATGTGTGTAATGTGTAGCATATAAAAACCACTAGTTATCTCTAAGACAACTACCGTACATACACATGCACAATACAGAGACATCATGGCCTCTTATGTGGAGGAGTTAAAACTCGTTCTCAACTTACTCCAACTTTCTTTAACCTTTAATTTTGACTTCTGACTTTGGCTTCAAGCCATGGACCAATTTTGACTGGTCTCAACTTGACGATGGGCTCTTTATTTATGGAGTTTAAGAATCATTATTCTAGACACTATCACTGACTTCTAAGTCGCTTCAATTATCTCTTGCAATTCGAGATGAATAAAATATCATTATTGCAAATAAATGGGTGCCTCTTCATTCTCATAGTTAAGATTCTCACTAAAATCACATATCTCAAAAAGGTTCCTCTTCGTATAGACACTTTTTTCATATTGTAGGTTGCGCCCAAAAATTGTATCTACCCAAGTGAAATGCAAAGTGATCTAGTGCCAAACAATTTCTAAACATTTCTAAAAATGTTGGATTCTTCTATTTTTGCAAGCTTATAGAGTTGCTAAATTTTTTTTTGAATCATGATTAATTTGCAGTTCTACATTTCTTAGTATTTGTATAACATATTCGGACATAATACTTTCACTACTGTTAGTACATAGAACCATAATGATCACATCCCATAATTCTCTACCATTGTCAAAAAGCGCTAATAAAATCGCTAATATTAGTGCTTTTTAACTGTGGAGATGGGATTGCACTGACCAACGACATGAGAAAATACTATTTGATCATTCAATATCTCATAAATATTAGTCCGCACGCTTTTAGTGGAAAATCTTCCAAGGTTTTGAATCACCACTTTATGTTTCACTTAGAAATATTTTTCACCAAGTGGTCTCCTCTACCTAACATGGTCAATCTCAAGAGATAATATCTTTTTATTGAGTGAACCAAGTGACTTCCTCCAACTAACATGGTTAACCTCAAGGGAGAATAACATTTTAACGTGTGAACCAAATGACCGCCTCTAACTAGCATAATTCTTCCTCATGGAGGTTGACTTTAGCTAGTTAACTAGGTTGTAGCACTCTCTAATGACACTACAACTGTATCTCCCCTAAATATCATACGAGTGGTAAACCCCATTTATATATATAAAAATATACACATAATACAATCCCTAGTGAATATGCATACATAATCTCATCGTTACAACAAGCTAATTTATCATCTCATCCACAAGGTTATACATATGTCTCTTAAATACCACAAAATGAAATTATTATAATTAGCTCACATACCATACGTCCCCGAAATGTGTTTTCTATATTTATTGACCTACTGACCTGACCTGACTGAAATGCAAGGCTTGGAGTGCAATTACACCAAACTTCAGGGGATTTACGTATAATTACACCAAATTTTAGGAGAGGAGAATGTAATTATCCCTAAACTGAAATTCGTAAAACCATTATATCGAGATTTTACAAATTCTAATTAAATTATTAAATAATATTTATTTACTTTTTCCCACCAGTATTCTAATATTTTCTTTATATAAAAATTCGAATCTACGTCCCTTTTTTATCTGAATAACTAGACATTCTAAAGTTTTTAGGTGTATATCTAATTTATTAATGAACTAAATTCAAGTAAATTATTTATTATTTCTCTATACCCAATGAAATCAAAAATTTCGCGACTCAACTAGTAATCATCTCCCAATAAGTAAAAGTCACAATACTATTTACTGATCATGAATAAAATAACTATATGTCCAATTAAATGCCAAATGCATGCAATGCAATATGAATAAAACAAAATAAAATTAGCCTTGAATGGGATACACTAATATTTGGGGCATTATTTACATTATTTACAAGGCCTACTGCATCAATTTATAGAAAATTGGGGATATCACATTAATTACCATCATTGTCACAAATTTTCTCCAAAATAATAAAATGCTCGCATAATTCTTGAGCACTCAAATTTTTAATGTCCATATAATCATATCACAATATCATATTGCACAATTTCGATGAATATTGCAATAAACACATATCGTTATGAAATATTAAAAGATTGAGGGAAATGTATGAATATTATTTAATATCTTATGTAGCATTTACAATACTCTATTTATATTGATTATACGTGTAATACTTTATAATAGAACGTGACGATAAAATATGGGCTTGAGCAGCTCTGTGTTAATAGAGTTGTTTTGAGATTTGAGAAAAGTATAGTTAATTGGATCTATATATATGTATCTACTTTTCTATCTATGAACGTGACAAGAAATTGTCATGTGCTTAACTGGATTATATGGTTATCTTGTGAAATGGTTGTTATTTTGTCTATGGTTGAGTGGAATATATATGGTGAACAATTCTCATATACGTTGATTTGATCATTGAATAAAGATGAAAGATGGAGTCACTGGGAATGATCATGACACGTTTCTATTCGATGATTGACTGGAGTTAAATTATAAAGCTGTGAATGTGCAAATGATAAATTATGATGAAGAGATGGCTTACCAAACCTAGGGCATAATCAATAGTTTACGATGATGTGATGTGATTGATGACAACCTATGTGCTATCATGATGATGCAATATATGATATGAGAAAAAAATAAAATATATAGCTAGGTACCATCGCCCGAAGGGTATCGGGGGTACTCTAGCTAACGAGGAATATCCTGTACTGATAGCTACACATTGGGGTGGTGTGGGGCTGCTAAGTTCGGTGTGATATCCCGTATTGCGAATACTACACACTTGGCCAGTGTGGGGCTATCACATATGATGGGTACTTTGTGCTAATGATTGTATAATATTGATTGAGATGATGAGAGCCAGCAAAACCGTTGAATATGATTCAGTTAGGCTAAGCGGAGCCCTAACGAAATAATTAATAATTATGGGAATTAACTTTAATGATGTATGAATCATGATATGGATGGTATTTTATTATGGTATTGGTTTCGCTTGACTATTGACATTATTATTACTTCGTAATTTCATGAAAGTGTGTAACAAACACTGATAGGTATCATGAAATTGGTATCATGTGATCACATAACAAATATTGATTGATTGTGGTGGTGGAATGAAATTGAATTTATGTGATATGAGCCTATATATGAATGTATATGTATAAGCCAATTAACTAATACTTACTAAGTTGGCAACTCATAAAATTTTTCATTTTTTTTTTCAAGAGATAGATCATAAGTCAGTTGTCAGCCGTATAGGTGGGTAAGCAGTGCCATCTTAAGTAGGGAGCTCTAGCTACATAGATACAATAATGTTATACAAAAAATTTGATGTAGTAATTTATCCATTTGAGGTTTATATAAATATAAATATTGATGAAAGATGAGATTATCTTATCAGGATAAATGACTTTGTAAGGGTAATTGAATGTGATTATGGAGGGGGTGACACAGGAGTGACAATAGTTTGTGCTTATTTCCCCAGTTTAACCATTTGCAATTGCTCGTTTGCTTCAAGAATTTTAATTCCATGTTGAGTACATGAGCTAGTAAAGCATTTTTTGGTTGAGTGCAATCAGATTTTGCTCACCGGGATTCCTATCAAATTATTTCTCTGCTTCACTGGCTATAACCTTGGCTTGATCAATAAGGAAGAAAATGTTTCGAAAGTCTGTTTGTTCCAATTTCTCTAATTTTCTTTCATTCTCTATAGCTTTTGTTGAATTTTATACATGCCAAAGCCTTGAATTGGAAGAGTGCAAGATTATTTAGCAGTTATCAAGATGTTGGGATGAGAAACCTACATATTCTGGAAGCTGAAGAAGGATGACTATGCTCAGTTTTATTTAGTTGTGATGAGAAGTGGATGGTGATCTGTTAATCTTCTAAACAAATGTGTGACTCTAGTGACATTGAAGTTTAGTCATTCTTTAGACTAAAGCTCTGTGTCAAGTCTACTATAAACTCTGTTATTAGTCCATGTGAAACCTTCCCTTTGAAATCCGACATCAGTTAGACCACTTTGAAATATCATGTCATTGAAGTCTTCCATAGGCCCCAAACCACTGATGATGCCAACTAGATTTTTCTCAATGTGGAGAATGGTATTAATGTAATCAACTTGAGTTTCATTAGAAGAAATCACTCTTTTGTCTAAGCTAATAAGATTGTCAGTGTTTTCTCCTATTGTGGGAGTAGTCTCAGTTGCTTTGGAAGTTGACGAAGTCTTTGATTGATCACCTTAAATTTTAATGAAGCATGTTGTTTGTTCGTGTACCAAATGTTTGTAGAAGGAGCAATAAAGAGGGCAGTTTTCATAAACAACTGGAGATCTTATTGTGAGATCATTAGCTTCCAATATATGGAGGAATCGTTAGGGGAGTCAAGTCAGGTTCCACATGCTTTGGCCATACTTGGCCCAGACAAAATATATTTGTAGGTTCATCTAGTCTAAGTGGTTTAACAATCAAATTAGCAAGCCCAAACAATTCATTTTTCCGAAGAGGTAAGAAGGTAATTTTGGAATTTTATCCACACAGAGGAAATAAGGGATTCAATATTTAGATTGAATTTAGCTGACCATTTAAACACTCTCATAGGATTGTTATCAAATAACCTTTCACCTCTAAGCCAGAGTCTATATCAATCTTCCTCATGAGAAAGTTGAATTAAGACATGCTTCAAATTTATAGCTCCAAAAGATAGTTATCCACGAAGGTTAAGTTTAACCAGATGATTTTTAACAAAATTTAAGCTTGGGAGGTCTTGTGAGAATTTACCAATGAGGGGAAATTTGTGACGTTCTGGCAAGATTGCAGTACCCATAATTTTTAGTTTTTTGTTTTGAAATGATTTCTTTGCACCTTTATCTAGATCAAAATGTGCAACAGAGGGTTTTCATAAAGTATTTGCATAAGACTTCTTAGTTGGTGGCGTACCTAAAGTACAGGGTGGCTGAGGTAGAGCTGGGTTAGGTTCTGGAGGTTCAGTGATATCATCCATGGGTTAGGTTCAGGTCATGAAGGGGAAGGGAAAGGAAGAGGTGGGAGGGTCTCAGGTGTTAGAATTTTTAGCTGGGGGCAACACAGAGAAGTGTTGAGCTGAACAAAAAGAGGGGGCAAAGGAGAGGTAAAACAAAAAGGGAAATTAAATAAGGGGGAGTAGGTCTAGAAGAATGGGGAGCTCCAGCTCGAAGAATAGTCAGCTGCAATATGAGGATGCAGCGAAAAGTGAAAAAAGGCAAGTGAAATGAAAAAGGAATAAGGCGCATGAAGGGGAGAAAATGAAATTCAATTAGTGAAAGGAGTCGCTTGAGGAGGCAAGCTGGTCGTGAGGGTGGTGTTGTCGGCAGATGTGCAGACCACGGTGGTAGTGGGGGAAGGATGGAGTAGGGCACCTTTCCAGCCGAGAGAGAGTTTGGTTAGAGAGAGAAAATTTTCAACGGTCCCTTGCTACTTTAGAATGGATGTTTTTTAATTTCAGTATTTTCTACAACAATTATGAAATAATTTGGAAAGGGTTATGTATCGTTTTTTGGTTTTTGTAAGGGGTATGGTATTTCTAAAACAACATCATATTAATTCGGATGGGTGGAGGTCTAAATGGTGTCATTTTGGGAAGAAGAGGATGTTGCATTTTTCAATTTGTATCGGCTTTGGAATTGCATTTCTTCAGAAAAGCCATTCCAAATTTTTAAGACACAAAGATATTTTCTTTTTCAGTTTGTATCCGCCTTTGGAACGACTTTTGTTAAGAAAATCCATTTCAACATTTTGGTATAAAGACACACTTAGCAGATTTTTTGCTCAACCTCCCTCCATCTGTCTCTCTCTATTTTCTTTTGACGCGCGCCACCCTTATTCGCCACCCCTATTGAGAGGTTAGTACATTTCTTTTAAAAATGAGTTTTGTCATTTATAAAAAATAAATTCTATAATTTTTTGTTTATAATGAATATATTTTTTGCTATGAATTATTGGATAACATTCGTTGTTAACTAATATTTGTTGGGCGTAAAGAGGATTGAAGAAGCATCCCCCCTCCGTTCTGGCCTTGTGAAGCTCTTGCTCCATGTTTGTGGTTTTTTTTTTTTCCAAAAAATTATTTTTTGGCCATGATGATGATGATGTTAGTTAGTTGTTGATGAAATTATTTATGATGATAATGTTGAAGTTTATTAGTGTTTGATGAAATTATTGATGATGATGATGTTAAAATTATGTTAAAAATCTTTTTTAGTTTTCAGAGTTTATCTTTCATTTTTCTGTTTCAATTGTGAATAAACTATTCTTTAATACTTTTTCTATTTTATTCATTCTTTGTAATAATAAAATAAAAAACTATTAAAATAAACAATTGTACCACATAATTATAATATATTAATTATAATGAAAACAAATGGATATATGTATATTATTTTTAACGAAAACAAATATAATTGTTCTGTTGTGAAAAATGCATTTCAATGTAATCATGAGTTTTCTACTATTTCCTGTATTTTTTTGGATTTTTTTTTAAATTTTATGTAATTTTAGGAAATTTACACAATTATAATGATTACTTACTATTAAAGTTTTATGTCTTTTTTTCAATTCAAGTATTACTAGGACTATACGAATGATGGGATGTTCAGAGTCTACACAATCTTTGTCGGGAAATGACAAGGAGCAGGACGAGGAGGCCGGTTTAGATTTGGCCTTCTTTTTAAAATTTGTATTTTCATACTATTTTTTGAATTAATATATATTTTGTTATTAACTGTACTTCTAATATTCAATTTCAATTTAATATTTTTAGTATTTTAATTTATAGAAATTTTAAAATATTATATATGAAAAATGAAATAATCTATTATAATTTAAAATTTTAATTTTAATTATTGAAATTAAAATTTTAAGATATATTTATTTAAAATAATTAATTAATAAATTTAATAAAAATGAAATAAAAGTATATATTTTTTTTAAAAAAATGTAGCTGGAATTTGTAACGGTTATTTTGAAAGCTAATGGATTCAAATCGCCTATTTCTAGTACTCTTTGAATCCATCACTCTTTTTCATCCTTAATTAGAAGAGATTGACCTACCAGGACCATAAGTTTCATTCTTAATCATCATTTTATTCTTTATTTGAGTATGCATAATCCAATTATAAGATAGTGAAAGTAAATGTTCAACTTAGTAGACATGAATCCCATTCAATATCAAATAAAAGACTTTATTGATCAAAATGTGTACTCAAAATTGTCCAACAATAATTGAAAACACTATTTTGATCATGCTAGGTACATAACACCATTCTACCATGATCACCATTAAGCCTAACTAAGTCCCTTGTCTTTTTAGCAACAACCCTACTATCGCTAGCCTAAGGACCTTCTTCTTTCAGCTTTTCTACTCCTCATCATCACCTGCAAACCGTTCCAAGATTTATGAATTATTGCTATCCAATACAGAGAGTAGAATGGTGATTAGGTAGTCAATTAAAGATTCTTACCTACACTAGAGAGGAGGTCAGGACGCTCCCTCTTCTAATGACCCTTTTCTTAGCAATAGTTGCAAACATCATTCAAAATCCTTGATTGACGAACTCTCTTCTACTTTCCTTTACTCCCATCTAGCAAAGTAATAGGAACACTCGAAGTGCTAGCAGCAGTAGAAGACATATCATCCTTTTTTGTTGTATCGCGTCCGACAACATTGTCCTTTGCTTTAGAGGCTGAAGCCTCTCCCACTAGTACCGACATTGCAGATTTGTCAATCATTGCCTCGTACTTGACCAACATATTAATCAAATCATGAAGGCTTTTCTCAAGCCCATTCATGCTATAGTTGATAATGAATTGATCAAAAGAGAGAGGTAATGATTGCAAGATCACATCAACTTACGTTTCTTCCTTCTCGAAATCAGGCTGGGGGTCTTTGAACTTCTCCACTAGGGATAGCGTCATGACTCCATGCTCTCGTATGGATAATCCCTCAATAATTCTTGCGCCGAAGAATGCCTTTGTCATGGCATATCTAATTTTCCAGTCCGGTACTGCATAAAGTTCTTTCATGCAGTGCCTTATTAACCAGACGTCTTTATACCTCTCGTACTGCTATTGGATCTAGTTACTCATCGAGCCTAGTATGATACTGCGCACTTTCCAATTGTCCTCATGGCATTCAGTAAACTTTTCAAACATCATATGCTCTCCCAGCAAGAACCCTTCCAGCAAAGTCTGAGGTACAGACTTATCCAGAACATAAGTCTGGTTCTCGAAATCGAGGACTATGCTCATATTTCTCAACCAATTTGAATAGTTTGTTCAATCAAATTTATTAGCTTCAAGTATAGAATCAAGTGGAATATTAGACATCCACAATAAATAGAAAAATTAGCAGATGATCATAATATTAGGTTCAAGTTAAGGACTTGGACTTCAGTCAATAACCCTCCCACTATTTCTATGAAATCCCATCTCTCTTAAATGGGGTTTCGAAAAAGGTCTTTTTCCTAGTGGGCTTGTGTGTTCGATGAGAGAAAAATATTTTTGTTTCATTTAAGGGAATCCAATTTCACAGCAAAACAGCAGCTAACTCCCTTATCCACAAAAATTGCAAACCTGTCATCCATGAAAAACACCATGTGGCCGAGTGGTTTGAATTGGGCTTGTTTTTAATTTGTCCAATAAAGTAATCAAGCCAAATTCTTAATCCATAAGGTTTATTATTCTAATTAAATCAAATAAATGCCCAATAGAAAACTCATGTGAGTATTTAATCTAATTAAATATACACAAGCCCAAATATACTCAATTAATAAATTCAATTTTTAATCAAGCCCAAAAAATTAATTAGTCCAACTAATTAATTTAAACCCATCTCCATTAATTAATAAATTCAATCAATTAATTAAACAAGCCCATGTACTAATTACTTAATGAATCCAATCCATAAATTAATTAGCTCAAGTATTTAAATTAGTTCAATTAATTTATAATGCTATGCCTAAAATTTAATTAATTCAACCAAATAAATTCTTGGCTATCCATCTAATGGGTTATCTCAAATAAATGATCCAATTATTTATTTTATCTTCTTCATAAATTAATTTAATTCAATTTAATTAATTTTTTTCTTCAAATATTAATTCTAAATTCATTCCATTACTTCCACAATGATTTGTGTGTTACCTTCTTGGTTCACCCTTAGCTAGACTTGGACGTACGTGACCAACACAATTAATTAAATATAATTTAATTAATTATTTCCGATTGGCCCATAATCGAAAATAGCCCATTATCATGGATGGATGTCTAACAACAATCAATGATACTAGACTAGGTGAATGCTGCTGTGAACATTTAGATTCTAAATCCATACGAGCGCAATACTACAGTCAACCATCTACTGACCTTAGTCTAGGACATGTAATTGGGCATCGATTCTCATCTTTGACTAGACAACTATGCTTGATAATCGAGAAGCATTTACTCTATTGATCTGATCTCGAAAACTTATAGTTGATCGATTAATTACTTTGGCTAAAGACTTTTAGAGTCTAAACAATCTTAGAACTATTTGTCATATACTGACAGGGGACAGATTATCTCCTGAAATCCACCGTTCTTGCTACAACACTGTCTGCACTAGATAAAGCTTATGATAACCATACTCATGACACAACCATTGCTCGCCATATCCAAGATAAAGTTTTCGTATGCACGCGACTGTCATGATTCCTCAAGTCCGAGGACTAATCTCGTACTATCGAGTCAGTTCAGTTAGTCGATTGCTTTGCCTACCCACCAACTAAAACTGCACAGACAACCTACATCTCCTGCCTACGAAACACGGTTGCAGTACTTAGTGATTAGTCTCTATAGAATCCTCGATGCCCTATCTCGAGGTCCTCAACTTGGAACGTTTCGGACCGACCCTCAGGAGTTGATTTCATAGGGGCTAAACCTATGCGTAGCCCAACTCTATAGGTTTAAAATTTCCATCTATGGGTATTTTGTTGTGACTTGAAATCCTATTCAATATCCTAATTTTGTTTTCGACGTCTAATTTTCTGAATGAAGTTTTTTCGTCGGCAAAACCATTGAAACTTGTGTCATGCCGTCTAAAATTTCATTGCTATAAAATCTTTTAAAATAAAAATTTCATTGAATGGATTTTTTAATTACATATTCAGTCCCTTTAAAATGCCACCCCTTCTAATTAGCATAGGGGACTAAAAATGTATTACTCCATTTTTTTCTTTTGTGTTCCAATAAAAATATTGTAGTTATTGAATCTTTGTTATATTCTTTTAGCTTTTTTAAAGTATCTATATATATATAATATGTATGTATATATGTATTTTGGGATTAATGGATTCAAAAGTTGTTAATTGATTTTTTTTCTCAAAATATTTGAAATTAATATGTTGTGTGGTGGCAAAGAACCAAATACATTGGTGTAAATATTTCTTGCACAGATTAGTTTACAAATAGAACTTTAATATAATTGCAATTTAATATCAAACTTAAATTACTTGACTCCAGTTCATGAATGAAATCCAATGCTCAAAGTGTAATAATCACTGTAATTATGAATCATGTAAGTGACATTAATTTATACCTATCTTTATATACCATGCCATTAATTACATTTTTCAAATTCAAACACACCTATTTCATATATTTATTTCAAACTATCCACCTTTGAGACCAAATCTCAATAAATCCTTAGTTAAAAATATTGTAGTATTTCGACAAAAACCTAAAACAATTGAACTGCCAAGAAAGGTATACATGATTATTTTCATTTTTTAGGATCAATTTTAACTTCATCACTAATTTAAGTTTTTCAAATTTACTCAAAAACTAAAGTTGTATATAAAGAATTTTTGAAATAGATTACAATAAGCCAATATGTACAAACTGATGAATTTTCTTAATTAATTTTCAAAAATATTATCTCTTTTTTTTTTGCCTTTTCTGGAGGAATCTAATGTAGAAAATAATTTGTTGTATTGTATTCATAGACAACTTGAATATATATATATATATATATATATATTTCTAAAAATGCTTATTGTCTAATTATTAGAATAGTATTAAGTAGAGACAAACAAAAAAAGAAGAAATTAAGAGGAAAATATTATGAGAAAAAGACAGAACGGAACTTCCGAGGCTTCTGCTACCCCCTGTCTAGCTTTATTATTTGAAACACTTACACATACACACACAACATTTTACTCACACTCTCTCACTCAACCACTCACACTTCACGTTTGCTCACACATTTTCTCACTCAACACACTCACTGCAGAGCACTGTTCAAGTTCATAAAGTACTGCGAGCAGAGAGCCCTTGCAACGTTACATCTAATTACTTCAGTGGCCAAGAAATGGTGGAAAACTCCATCAATGTAAGATGAATTCTATGCATGCAACTCCATTCTGCTTTTCTCAAGCATTTAATTCTTTCTTTTTCGTTCTTTAATTCTCATTTCTGAATCGATCTGTAAATTCATTCGTCATCGTATGATTTGCCAATAGAATTCTTCACGAACATACACTAAATATTTTGGCCAGATTATTTCATCAAACCGGAATTCATGTCCATCTTATGAAGATTCCGGTGATGTACAAACGCCGGATCCCATCTCTTGTGCTCCACCGGCAAGTTTAATGGAGCCTCAGGTATATTTGTAATTATTTTTTCGTCTCTCTAATTTATCTTTAATTAATTTTCTTTCCTGTCAAAATTTTAAGAAATAAATATTTAAAATTTTAATATATTAAGAGATTTTTTTCCATAATTCGGTTGCAACAAGAGATTCAACTTTAATTATTTGATAAATGTTTTAAAGTAATTCATATTGCACCAATTCTTTACGCTGTAGAAATCATGCTCAATAAAACTTGTCTTTTTTTTACCTTATTTTTTATTTGTTTTTTTATCGTGACTAGAAGCTGGGGTAACTAAACTCATATTTGAAAACACTAACTTGTTTCCCACTAATTTTACCTTAAATTAAGCACAAACTGCGTGATGAACAGAAAGTACAACAATATTGGTGACGAATGTCATTATAGAATCTGAAGTTGAATGTTAATTAATTATTTGACCCTTTCATTTTACGTTGAGTTTTGAGAATGTTTAATGGTTAATACATTAAGTTAGTGAACTCTTTCATTTGCTTCAACGTGCTTTGCTCGCTATCAACATCTCTTTGTCTCACTCTTGGATTCTTTATTTTGTTTCAAGAAGTACCCTACCTACCTTTGTTTTTATCTCCAAATTAATTGATCTTTTTAATTTCCTTTAAAATGCTGCTCGCACTCAATTCTTTTCAACTCAAAACTCAACAACTCAAGGTGCAAAATGGGTCGACCTTGTCCAAGACTAGTATGGACTAGTCCAAAAAGCCATGTTCAGGACCTGCCCAATTCTATTTATGGTCGGTTTTGAGGTGGTCATGGGCCATTAAATGAGCACCAGTTAAATCCGATTTTAAACTCAGGTCAAGCTCATGAGTTAGCCCCATTGAGACCTGGCATAGGCAAACCAAGTTTCATTGTTCCTTTTTTTTTTTCTTTTAATGAAATTGAGATATATTTTCTTGAACAAACATAAATAATTTATGATTTTCTTTTAAAAATAAATATATCATAAATTAAATCAAACAAAAAATTATAACTACAAAAAAAAAGTAGTTAAGACCACATAAAGAACTAAAATAACAATTTAACTAACTAGCAACGATTAATAAACTTAAACAATGACAAGCCCAAAAAAGATTTAAAATGATCTTTTAAAAAATAACAATGAGTATTAATGAATTGTTGTACTAATATATAATTAGAACAATGAAGGAAAAAACATTTTAGATAAAAAAAAAAAAGGTGGCCCAATTATTTCGGCCCGCTAACTCGACCTAGGGTTAGGAGGTCCTAAATCATTGTGCTGGGCCTATCCCAAGTATTCATACCAAGAATCAGCCTAGGACTCCCCTGGATTAGACCAACCCACTTTTGTTTATTGGGTCAATTAGATACTAGATCCGGACCCTCTTCAGCCCGACCTTTTAGGCGTTATGATCAACAACTAGCAACCATGTGTGTAGTCCATGAACATTGAATTAACATGAGTTTAGTGGAAGTTTCTCAATTACAAGATATAATGTGAGATCCCTATGATCAATAAAACTAAAATAATACTAATTCTTAATTTATGGGACTCAAAAAGATGAATTTTCTATGCACAATGAACAAAAGAGGAAAAAAAATATAGTTGAACACATTTCATACATCAATTTTCAATATAATTGATTGTTGAATGATGATCATAAGATTAAGAAACCAAATGATTTAATTCATCTCTTTCACTTGAAACTTGAAAATTTGATCAGTGAAATAATTCATAGTTAAAACTTGGGGAGAACATGTCAAATTTGGATATCTACTTGGCCAACTTTCTTTTTGGGAAAATATAAATATTTGAGGATATTGTAGAGAAAATAGAATATCACAAAGGTGGAAATATTTTGTGGTAAAGATAAGAGTACGAAAGGAGGAAAAAGAATAGTAAATAAATAAATAAAATTAAAATTAAAAAAAAGTCACAAGAAAAGATTGTGAACCTAACTTAGAGTACTAACTACCACAGCTCACGATTTGATATTCTAAATTACATTAATGGAGAAGAGAAGACATAATGAACTAGGATATCTTCATAATTATAAATAGTTTTTCTTATGTTACTATGATTTGTTGACCAAAAAGTTTCTTTGTCTCGCATGTTTGGAAGCCCCACAAGGTATTAACTGTTGCAACTAATATATATTCTCTCTTCATCACCCTATACATATATATATATATATATATATATATATATATTGTAATAAATCTTTTATTCACAACTATTGGTTTACCATGCAATCATTTGGAAGACGTTAATTCCCTTACATTATCCTACTTAGCACAAAATTGAATCTCTTGCTATGTCGTTTTTCATACTTAGGACAATAAATATTACTTTTAGTATTTCTGGTCTCTGCTCTCATATCTATCTATCTATCTATTCAGTATTCTCTACATCTTTGTCAATTTCCCAATTTTTTTATTATCTGAAGTATATTTTGTTGAAACCCTCACAATCACGATTATCTTACTTAAAATTACATTCTTGAACCTTTTAACTGGTCCAAGTTTTGTTCATATAGCTGAAGGTTCACTGCTTACTGAAACATATAGATCCAAGTTACTCTATACAAATTAGATAATCCAACAATAGAATTTGGATCAATGTTTCCTTTCAAATTTGCTTGCGTAAACAAGCTAGTAATACTTTACACCAAACATGAGATAAAGTAGCATCTCAGTATGCTTAATTTTTTATTTTTTGGTAACAAGTTGAAGAGAAATTCAAACTCTTACAAAGGTCTAGTTAGCATTGAAGATTTTCAGTAAAGAAATCATCCATGATCAAGATTGGAGTATTTCATGTGGATTTGGAATGAAACATATCGGGCAAGAAAGGCGGCAATGCATCAATCACTACTTGCAGATGCAGATAGTGGTGCAATATGTGATTATGATCAAGACCAATGCTACATCCAAGTAGCATGGTGATAATGCTGTTCGTGATGAAGGTGTTAGTGCACAAAATCTAAAGTGGCCAAATTGGAGAGTAGCAATGTTGAAACAACTAAATTTCGACATGCACATAATGTGGTAAAGATACTATAAAAGTGGTTGTTGGGAAGCAAAGACGATTAAATGGCTACCAAATATATTCATATTTATGGTGGTAGGTTCCATGAAATGCCAAATAGAGGTAGATTTTGCATAGGGCTACGCAACAATGTGGTTTTTGAATCAAGGTGATGTCATCCATGTCAATTGTAATAGTTATAACATTGGTGAAATGATGGTACAAATACAAAAATGACATACTTCTAACCCATGTAAACTCTTTTTTTAAAACAGACATTTTGTGTCTAGCTAACTTAATGCTAAATAAGAAGTCCATAGACAAGTGGTTTAACGACCCTCATATGATAGGTATCTTTTAGTTAATACCACTTGATATTTAGTTTGTGAGGTAGCGGTTCTTTAACATTTTTTATGGTTTCTAGCAGCCTATAATTAAACCTTCAATATTAATATTTTTTTGGCAATTCATGAATTACAGTTGCAGGTCAACAAACGATTGCAGTGATTTTTAATCTACTACTATAAATTGTAAAAATGCAAAAATAGGATATAACCTAACTCTTACAATGACAATCATCAAGATTAAAAATATTTGCTAATTATATTAAATATTAGAACAACATTTTGGTTGTTACTCTAATGATTAGTTCTACTTGAGAAAAGGGAGTTTTTCACTAATTTTCGGTATTCTAATATAAAAAGAGCTCCTGTAATAGAAAAACATATATAACAATGCATCAAGAATTACTTTGCATTTGATGACTATATTATATTGGTAGGGAAAAATGCGAGAAGTGATATTATTGAATAAGGAAATTACTGATTTCGTGAAGGTATATACATTGCAATATAAAGCCATAGGTCTCACTATTTCATTAATACTTAGATGGTTACTTTAATTTTCTGTTAAAACTTTCAATTGAAATTTATAAGCTTTCCTTCAGACAAAGCCACTTCTGATTGAGTGGCTACTGGAGTTTGTTTATCTCTTTAATCTAATATGCATAGGCTTTTTACTTGATTTGTGGCTTGGTTTATACTCTTTTTTACTTTAATGTGCTTTCTTTTTTTGTGGTGCAGGATCAACCTGAATCAAGCAGTAGATATTCAATTTAAAAAGAGAAGTCGAGACAGGTGTATAGTTCAAGGCACTTGGAAGGTCTCTTTTGGACTTCTCCGATATCATCAACAAGGCTGCAACTATATTCTTGAAATAAATAAAGTATGTGAACTTGCTAATATGGATTTATATCTATACATATTTAAACCTTAAATCACTCAAGTGTTCTCATTTTTTTTTTTATTCTTGTTGTTTCATGCAAGTTCAATAATTGTAAATGCATGTTAATCAATCATTAACGTGTGCTAGCTTTGGTTAATATCATGATTTTGCTAGATAATACATAATGGCGCATATGGTTACCTATAATTTTGTGATAATGTCTAAGTTGAAATACTAAACGTTTTACAATAACAATTTTGTTCCAAGAGCTCATATCACTTATTATTTCATTCAAAAACTATTTTTTGAATATATTTAATATCTATTACTAATATATATATATATATATATATATATATATTATTATGTTAGGGAACATTAAGATTTCCTTATGGAATTAGTTAATTAAGCTAGCAGGGCAATACATGCAGAAGCTCTTTAATAAAATTGATCAGTTTCTATAATAGAGAGATTTTATTTCAAGTTTTAAACTAAAGTATTACTTCAATACCAATAGATTATGAACTGATAGATTGAACAAATATCTTCCCTTTGTTATATGGTAATAGGAAATTTGTATTGTAATGGAAAATAAAAACGTCGAAATAAATGGGAGTTGAAAATGTCTAAAAATCTTTTCTTATACTTAAAGCATCACAAATAATTCTCCCATGCGGGTACTTAGAAGTTTAATGAAGTAAATAACTTAACTATGAAGTGAAGGTTCTTACCCCTTGTTTTTTATGGATTTACAAGTAGCTTATCTATTGCACTGCAATAGATGAAAATGAATTTAAACAAAAATTGTAAGATATGTCCATCTAACAAGTACACAAAGTAATGTAACTCTAATTAAGCTAATGAAAACTACCATTTATATATCAATAAGTGAGTGTTGTAAAACTCTAATGTATTACTCGATACTCGTTTACCAATGAAACTAAAAATAATTTATAATGAAATACTACAATGAATAATTTAATTATGATAAATAGAAAAATATTATGTGAATTAGGTTAACCATGGTATATGGTATTACTAAGTTCGATAAGGAAAATAAAATTGTAAATTTATTGTAGGTTTGATTAATTACTGATTTCATATTTTGTGGCTTGAAACATATATTGATATTGTCTCAAGACTTAAGTTACGATACATAATTTGCACTTATAATGATCAAACTTTTTGAGTAACCATATCTTATATTTTCAGTTGGTGAGATTCTTTACTCCACACAATGCAAGTTAGGTTTATATAACCAAATTCATATGAAGATTAGAAATTCATTTGCTATTATGATTTACTAATTTCAAGTACTGAAGTCATATGTATCTCATCTTATGACTTTTTATTCTAAAACTTAATTATTTTTTGATATTTTTTTTTTTCTTTAATCTACATGTAACACTTTGTAGAAAACTTATGCAATCACTTTATTTTATCTATAGCCCCTCATGCACTAAGACAAGAAACAAGATTAGATATTAGTGTGCAATCACATGCATTTTGCTATTTCGCACATTTACGTTTCCTTATCTCAAAATGTGATATTATAATTTATAAAATAAACTCGTCTATTCTACAAACATACATTTGTATGGCAGGTTGAAGCAGGGGAAAGGGACATGTATTACATAATTGTACTAGACAATGGAGACAAGTTGGATGTAAGAGTACAAAAAGTCCCTCTCCAACAAGACGTGGAGCCTCTATTGGAAATTATTGAGTCAAACCACCTCTATGGTCTTCCCAATGAGGTCCTTGAGCATTCTATTACCAAACGGTAAGTAGCACTTGCATTCTTCAATCCAAATGGCATTACATCATAACAATTTATACTATTCTCAATAATGAAGGTCTTATCTCTATCCTCTACAACCATAATGATTTGGTGATATCCTTGGTATGCATTCATCATGCTGAACAGTGCGAATCCCATGGTGGAATCTACTAGCAACTTAATTTGCGGTAGCGGATACGGATCCTTAGTGCATTCCTAGTTCAGATCTGTGAAGTCCATACAC